>JAAVUB010000671.1:0-37664 GCA_014898885.1 Fusarium lyarnte (nom. inval.)
TTAATACATATCTTATACTATATAAAAAAGACTGTCGGGGGGTTTAATGTAAATAGATCTATGGAAGTGACGGCGTCTTCACCTCCAAAGGCGGCTCCGGCCCCAACCTCTTCGAACCCTCGGGCATCCTAGCCCAAGCCCAATCTGCCTTTAACCAGGACTTCGTCTTCGTCAATCTTGGCTACCATCTTGGCGCCCTAAGCTGGCTTAACAGTGCCGAGGTCCTTAGGGATGGCGATGTCAAGGCAGCCCTCCTTAACCAGTCCTTAGCCCTCCACTGGGTCCAGTACAATATTCTCCTGTTCGGCAGTTCCAAGTACCGTATGATAATTATGTCAGAGTCTAGCGGTAGGAGTTCAGTTCTTTGTTGGTTGGTCGCTGTTGGTGCCGAGCCTAAGTCGATGAAGATATTATTCCGCTATTTTAAAGAGTCTAGCTAATATACCCGCGGCGACCAACGACCCAGAGAAACTAGCTCTACGACCGGTTCGTCTCCATTCTCAAAGCTAATAAGCTAGATGCCGCTAGATCTATGTCCTCCGCTGCCGTCATTGCAGCTAACACCGCCCAGATCGCTGCCTTCGCCTACAGAAACTCTTCTCACGCCCCCACCATCGACACCGACACTTCTATCGAATATATGATTAAGTTCCTGCGGGAAGGCAAGTTTAATAAGTTAGTGAAAGTAATAGTTATGCATAATGTCTTTAGGGGCAGGTCCTTCTTCGATCTAAATAAAAGGATAGATAGGGACTTGAATAAGTAGTCAAGGAGGTTACTCCCAGTGCTGGGTAGGGTAGAGATAGGAGTTGGTAGAGATAGTAAATCCTCCTAAGTATACTAGGTTATCAAGATATATGAGTATAAATACTAAGTATATATAAGGCAAGGTTATAAGAACTAAATTAAGTTAAAGTCTTAAATTTTTAATTAATTATCTTAAATATTAGTTTTATATTTCTAAAATTGGCGTAAAAAGGTAAGGAGGGCAGCACTATCCAACAATCCAAGTCTTTCTAGGAAGGCAAGGTAATAGCCAAATATGTCCACAAGCCTCCCCACAACAATGAGGACCACCATGGGACGTTGAACGGTTGACCAGGAATAATACGTGGTCGGCGGTGAAGTACAGAACATATTCTAGAACAAGAATGTATATTCGCTTAGACATCAATTTGGATTAGTCCGGTCATTGACCCGACTTCTTCTCGTTCAATCCTCTTTGCCAAGCCAACTAAACGCACGCGAGCCCTCGTCAAAAAATCTCAACTCGTTATCTGATCCATTGGATACGATATTTCTTATCAGATGATCCATCTGACGTTGAATAAGCCTAAAAGTAGGTGGGTTTTAGTGCTCTAGCGCGTATAAATTCGCGCAATGGACCCAGCTGTCAACTTTCTAGCCCTATCGCAACTCGCTGGTGACAACGAAAATTCTTGTTAGCTTGCCAAGAGAGGCTGAGAAAGAAGCTTAAAAGTTTATTGCTTCTGGCTTAGAAGAGGTGAAAATTGAGAGACGCGGAACTGCGCCATAACAGCGGAAATGGATGAAGATGAGGGTATTATCTGTGGCCATATAAGGATGGGATCGTCACTCTCTAGGAGGGATCTTCATGAAGCTCATGTTTCTAAGTGTTAGGCTGTTCTACGTCAATTGATTGGATCATTCATCATGAGTGGTCAATACCCTGCGAAGCATGGGGCTTCTTCAACATTGACAGAAGTCGCTCATGAAACAGCTCACACTACCTCCAATCCTGAGGATGCTGTTTCTGACTCGGTTGATTGCGCAAATGTTCGACCCATTGTCCCGATGACTTGGAGGCTTGGTTCTGTCCTGCTCATCTGCCTTATCAGCTTCGGCGCTTCTTGGTCCGCTCGTTTGACATCCTCACTCAAAAGCACCATCAAGAAGGAACTGGACATCAACAACACGCAATTTGCTCTGTTAGAGGCTAGTGAAGAGTTCTTGGTGACGCTATTGACGATGGCATCTGGCATTCTAACAGATCGCATCGGAGGTGCTGGTAAGTTCTGCTGATTTTCTCTGCACTCTGTCATCTTGGACTGATGCATGTAGGTGCTATGCTCTACGGAAACTTGATCATGACTGCCGGCGCTCTCGTCATCGCAGGCGCAGCGACATGTAGATCCTTTCCGCTCATGATCTTTGGCAAAGTCACCGCAGCATTAGGAGACATTGCCACTCAAATTGCGTACTATAGAGTATTCGCAGGATGGTTTGCACCTGGTGGAGGCTTTGGCACTACTATAGGTCTTCAGATCGGCATTGCTAGAATCGGTGGCTTTGTCGGAAGCTCCACGGCCAACGTCATTTCTAAGGTAAGAGACTCTAAGTAATCAACAGAAGAGATGGACGCTGACTATCTATTAGAATACCGGAAACTTCGCCTGGGTCTTCTGGATCGGCGCATGCGTTGCCTTCTTCACAAACCTATGCACCCTCGTTTTCTTCTTCTTCACGAAGATTGCCCATAAACGCTTTCGCCCACCTCCCGACCCAGCGACTGGTGAGCCGTTGGTTGAGAAGAACAAGAAGTTTGACGTTAACAAGATCATCCAATTGCCGTGGGTCTTCTGGGCGATTATGCTTTTCTCGATGGTACAGACTAGTTGTTCAAACATCTACTCTCAAAATGCGACTGAACTGGCTGAGCATCGTTTTGGAGTTGATGCTGTGGCTGCCGGTTGGTATGCCTCTTTGTCACAATATGCCGGTAAGTCATCTCCTTCGGTCATCTTATCGGGGCTTGCAGACTGATCAAGACATGTAGGCTTTTTCCTGAGCCCGTTGATCGGGGCTGTCATCGACACTTATGGTCATCGTGTAACACAGATGGCGATTTGTGGCACTGGCATGCTACTATCGATGGGCCTCATTAACTGGGGCACTACAACCAGCAGCGCAGCGGCTTCCTATGCCTTCTACGCCATCTTCAAGACGTTCGGCCCTGTTACGATTATTGAGGGTATTCGAACTAGTATGTGGCATCAGGACGTGTTTGGTACTGCTTATGCTGCCAAGGTGACGATGAACAACGCGTGAGTCTATGCCAGTTCCTTACAAAGCTCATGTGAACTGACTCCAAATCAGGACGAACATCATGATTCGCATCATCACCGGTGTCATCCAAGATGCCGACGATGGCTCTTACGACAGAGTTACCATTGTCTATGTCTTCCTCGCCACCGCCTCTACCGTTGTATCATTAGCAATGCTGATCGGCACCTTCTGGGCTCCCGATCTTCAAATCCTGCAATTCTCGCGAAAGCAGCGGATCTTGCGCGGAGATTTGATCAATGACCGAAAAGAAAAGAGCCAGGGACCCACTGGCAACACGGCTAGGATGATTAGCAAGATCTGTTTCGTTACGCTGTTCGTGTATGTATTGGGAAGCTGGGCGGCTTGGATCTGGGGCGCCGTGACGGGGAACAATTAGACGATGCAAGTATTTGAGGATAGGTAAGGACTATTGTTTCTCCTGGCTGGGTTCATGAATCGTGGCTGCGGAACCTATCTGCGGGACCGATGAATCGCGGGCTAAATCTGCGGAGCCGCACGGATGTTGGCCGACATGTCACGCACTACAGTCCTGCAGGGACGAGCTCAATCCTATCAATTAGGACCGACAGTCTCGTTTCTATTTCATGAGTCATGCTAGTCTAATCTATTTGTCCTCCACGATCTTCACAATTAGTTCTGCTGTTTCTTCCGTCTTCTCCACGAACGGACTATGACCTGCCGCCAGCTTTGCAGACCTCATCCCAGGCGTTGACTCAACAAGTTTCTCTTGAAGAGGTAGCAAGATAAGCTGATCATTTTCGCAAATGATATATGTCTTCGAAATAGTGATATCCGATGCGATAAAGTCCAGACTCGTCTCGAACGCATCCTGAGAGTGCGGCTCCGTAGCCTCTAGAGCCTCATCAATAGCTTCTTCACTGCATCCACTGTAAACGCTTTCACGGGATCCCTCCGCCATCCTAGTAATTTGATCCTACAAATCATTAGCGACATGATGCAAAAGCTTTGATCTTTCTTACCTTGGTGTACTTCTCGCCAGCCTGCAGCCACGGCGGATAAGCCCCACCAAACGTCGTGATGAGATCCCAGCCCTTGACCGGGATAGCAAAGGCAGCTAAGAAAATAATCGAGTGGAATCCACCCTTTAAGCCGCGCTTCGCACGCTCTTCCGTGCCTTGACCCTCCGTGGCGGCAGTCGCGGGAATGCCGCCGTAGGAATGAGCGATGAGAACGACTTCACGGCCTTCGTTGAAGAACGGCTCTGCTGTTTCGATGATCTTCGCTTTGTCTGCTTCCCACGTCACGCCGTGGCTATCAGGGCCTACTGAAGGTAACTTGGGGATGATGCATTCGTAGCCGAGGTTGGTGAGGGCGGACTTTATGGGGTCGTAGCATTTTGGGGGATGCCATGCTCCGTGGACGAAGAGTAGAACTGGCTTGTCACTCATCTTCAGTGTTACTTGCACTTCCGAGTTAATGTGGCTGGCTGTTTCATATCACAAAAGGGACCAAGCACACTTCTTATAATTAGCCACAGTATCATGATGCACGCTGTTGTCGCACTGCAGAAAACAGCCGATAAAGCAGTCCACGTAGATCCTCGTAACAAATCCCTGTACGCATCTCCACAGAAGCAAAAGCTTGACTGATCGAGACCGTTGGTTCAGGGGAAGTGAGGTGAGGTCCGGCGGCTGAAAATCTTGCCATGGGCCAACATTCGATTTAGAGTTTCCACCCCCTGTCTCTTCCGCACACTAACACCGCGGGTTTGGTACCGGACCGTCGATTGCGCCTTATAGGGTTGCAATCGCAGTGGGATCCGTTCCTGTGAATGCCGTGAGCCCGCGTGTGCCGCATTATGTTGCACTAAGCGACGAACGAGTCAGGAATCGGCTGTTTCGATGCTTTCCCTAATTCTACTCCCATTTTGGTCATAGCCAGCTGGAAGTACAAACCATACTTCACGCTTCGCTCCCCAGGTTCTTTCCTAGCTGTTTTGGTGTCTTAGTCTCTTTGCACAGCTTCATTATTACCGTCGGCAATATGTCTGGCAATAATTCCACTCCATCTCTTCCGCCTGAGGTCTTGAAACATAATGAAGGGCCTTCTCTTATCATAGTAAGCGCAATCTCTATACCCTTCGCCCTCGGCGTTGTGGCTATTAGGGTATGGGCTCGACACCGAAAGCGAATGGCCCTCGAACGTGACGATTTCATGATACTGTTATCGTTGGTAAGATTTGCGGTTTCTCGATCCCTCCCTGCCTCCCAATGCTGATAAGTCCTCTAGCCATTGCTCTGGGCTACTGCTGGAGTTGCAATCGCATGTAGGTTCCCTTTCAGAATTGAATTGCATGATGTGGCGAAACTAATGCTGATGCAAGCTGTAACCTATGGCGGCGTTGGCAAACCATTGGCGGTCAACATGATGCAAGACCCGAATCGCCTTGGGCGAGCTCAATTGGTATGTAACTATCCTCACCGTCGCAATACGAGTCATCTAAGAGTTCGCCCGTAAACAGTGTCTAGTTTTGACCGAATTCGTCTACGGCACAGTCCTCTGCACAATAAAAGTCGGCATCCTCCTAATGTACTACCGCATCTTCCCAACAAAGTCTATGCGAATCGGCGGCTACATCCTCGGAGGAATGACCTTTTCGTGGTGGATAGGCATCATCTTCGCATCCATCTTCCAATGCTCGCCCGTCGACAAAGCTTGGAAGCCGTTCATGAAAGGAGGTACCTGTCTGGATAAGAATCGCTTTTTCATCGGCAACTCGATCCCGAATATTGTGATGGACGCTATGATTATCGCGTTGCCTGTTTTTGAGGTATCGAAGGTCCAGGTGCCGAGGTCACAGAAGATTGCTATCGCGGGAATATTTCTCCTCGGCGGATTGTAAGTACCTCAGGGGATCTGGAAGAAGGTATGTACTCATTTTGTATAGGATCGTGATCATCAGTTGCATTCGGTTGAAGTACATCGTCGCCCTCCTCCAAGCCGGGCAAGAAGCAGATTTTACGAGTAAGTAGCTCATTTCTTTCGCTGTCGATCGATGCCGTACTAACCGACATGCACAGAACTCATTTCAACACCCTGGATCTGGACAGTCATCGAACCATCCGTCGGCCTCCTCTGCGCATGTCTCCCCACGATGCAGCCATTGTTATACGTTCTCTTCGGTCGCTTCATAACCAAGACTACACAAGATCGCAGTAAAGAAGGAATCATCACGATTGGAGGTAGCGGTCAAAAGTCAGCAGACAGACAGAAAGGTCCTGTCAAGGATGGACCATTTCGCAGACTGCATGATAATGATTCGGCTGAAGAGCCTGTTTTGTGGCCAGAGACGTATCATAACCAGCATAATACGGTGGTGGAGCACTCGAAAGGGGTGGCTGTGGATGAGATTCCGTTGGGTACGATTGCAGTGAAGAAGGATATACGGTGGGAAGAGTCCTAGAGAGGAGGGTACACTGTACTGGGCTAAGCAATCATGCTTGAGAAGTATTTGGGGGATAATGCACTTCATAGCGATCAATAATTTGAGGACATTCTTCTTCGCAAGCTAGAAATGGTTCTGTTGAACAGCGCAAGTTTTGTGAATCTCTTGTAGCTGAGTGGGCGGCGACAATTAGTAATGAGTTATTTTAGAATAAAGGATAGGGCAGTATCCCGGAACTCAAGTTTATTCTAGCAATTCAAATTGTTATTTGCCATGTCTAAAAGATGGTATCTAGCTAGGAATCAATATCTCTAGATCAAATGACTGTAAAATACCCTAAACCATCACAGAGCAGATCCTTGTTTTGCTAATTCATACCTTCGATTTATTCGCCAAGAAAGAACGAAAAATTGCATTAATCACCTCAGTACTTTAACATAGTCTTGAAAATGCAAGCCAAGGTTTGTTTCGTCATATTCAGGAGCTTCCATGGTATGGTCCATTACGAACACGAAGATGAACGTGAAAGAGCCTTAGCTATAGTGCAGCTGTTCATACATGGTAACGGTGGAAACCTGGCTTTGCCTAATGCTGGAACACTTTGTTCTTCAGTATTCATCCCTTAAACAAGTTAGCCGCCTGTAAGCTTCAGGGCTTCTCTCATATTATGACTTGGCCTTTGCGTATACTTCAAAGTCAATCATCTGTGCAAAGCTGTACTTAAGCTCGGATCAACCCGCTGGCAATCCAACTCCGAATCCAATGACTTCTCTATGATTATATTAAGATTTATGATTTCCAGCCTGGAAAACAGCCGTGTTCCATTCCTCGAAAAATCCCTCTTGAGCACCTGTATCGAGCGGAATAATTGGTACTGCGCTTAGACCTTGTTTTGGTCCCATTACAGGCGTTCCTGCCAGAGTCGACTCTGCTCTAGTAGAACAATCGCCAATCAGCGACGGAGGTTGTGAGAAGCACCCATTCTGCATAGCTGAGAACCTCTCTTTAAACCGCTTTGCTTCTAACCTACAATTAGATATGACTATCTGGAAGATGAGATGACACACTAACCTTCATCGGTTTCGAACTTTATATGGAACTGCCTCGAGCCTCGTGGGGAAGGCATGAGATCAACTGAGTTAGACTCGACTCTCCTCCCAATATCCCAGGATAGACGTCGAATACGTGGGACTGTGACAGAATTCTGCAGCTCGACTAGGTTAATCTCATCATGTTCTCCAGCCGAGGTCCCTGATGATATGTAGTAAGTGAAGGTATTGGTCGTCGTGCAATTGCGCTCAACCCTATGCCAGAACCGTATCATTTGCCTTCGAGCAACGATTCGACCATCGACTTTGATCTCGACAGCCTCAAACGCGCCGCGGACTTCTCTCTCGCGAAGTATCGACTGGAACCTATCGCAAGCCTCACGGTCTTCGAACTTGTATTTTGGATCGAGGCGATATATATGGTAGCCTTCGCTGTCGACAACGGTGACGAGATGTTTTTTAAGAAAGGAAACTCTCTTGGAGGACTTGTTACGGGTCCAGGGTATGGAACCATAAGGTACTAATCGGATTAGTCGAGAGTCTTGTCTGGTTGAACGTGGTGGGTGACATGTATAGTACAATCGTCGTTCTGATATTGCAAGATGCGAGATTCGTCATCTCGAGCCATGATATGAAGTCGCCTGAGGCGCAGTCGTCTGTGCGGTTGGGGTGCACTCTCCAACTCCCTGATTACGGTCAGAGAAAGAAGGACTATAACGCTAGGATTGCGTACAATGTAGTTGGTGCGTCTTCATAACTGAGCGTTGATCGACCTGTAGTACGTGCGCACGTTAGTTAATTATCCCCCGCACTCAAGCTGAAGGGAAAATCAGCCTTACGCTTAATGCTTGGCATTGGGTAGTCGATGAGATCGTTGACGTCCCCCTCCACTAGGCCCAGCTCCGTCCAACATGTTCTCAACTCGTAGTCGATGCTTCGAAGTGTCTGCTCGGTAGCTTCCTTATCGTCAGCAGTTTTGAGCTTGTCAAGCTTTTTGGTTATCTGTTGTATATGCTCTGGTGCGACTTGGTATTGCGATGGCGACACATTATGCATTGAGTTTGTGAGGGTATTATTGTATGTGTATGTCTCGACGGTCGTATCCTCTTCCTCGCGTAATACTAGAGAACGGTTGGGGTTATTTCTGCCACTAGAAGCAGCCTCATAAGCATCATATTTGCGGTGAACTGGAAAAGAAAGCTTGCCTCAAAGAACTTAACCAGCAGGGCACCAGAATCTGGGTATAGTGTGCATCAATACGAGTCTTGTACTTGACAAGCTTCTGGTTATTCCTGAATGTCCAAACACCTCGGATAACAGTGGTGACCACCAGGCCTTTCGATGTTGTAACCTGTTGCTGAAGAAGCTCTTTACATAACGTCAGTGTCTCCTCGATCTCGTGAACATCATCCTCGTGCAGGATGTCCGCTAAAGAATAATACGAAACATCGTTTTGGAGAGCCTCAAGATGCCGCTGCAGACGCACGGCAGATTGTCGAAAGTCTCTGAGCTCCTGTGGAGCGTTTTTGAGACGCTCGAAGCTCTCGATAACCTGGTCTGCTAGTTTAATAACCTGCAGTACCAGCGAGACAACCGCTAAGACAGTCCCTGGATCCATGTCTGCAGGAACATGTTGCAAGTCATTGCAGTAGGCGTGGGTCTGTGTGAAGTGTGAAAGTTGAAGTCCCTGAGGGTCTGTGAGAAAATTAGGGTAGCGATCGTCTTGTGGGGCGAGGGATCCGTTTCTTGGTCACATTATCATGTCCGGTACAATCTGCCTAGAAGCGGCAACCAATGCGGCGCCACTGCAGCCACTTTGTTGCGGTTCTTATAATATCTATAGAGATGGTCCAATATTTTACCCACGGGGTCGTGTGGGGCTCTGTGATTCGAGGGATAAATATGTAAGCAAGGCGCTCTACGACCAAGTTGAATGACTGCGGCTGAGAATACAACGGGCGGCGAACCCTGTCAGCCTAAGCACCAAATGATCCGTTAATTAAATCACGAACCCTTTGCCCTTCCAAATTTCGCTCGTTATCTCCATTATGTATCGAGTTCACCATGGATCCCCATCCTACGCACATCGAGTCTAATTCTGCAAAGAAATCCAGAAGACGATGCCGCTTCTGGATTGACTACAACGAGGAAGTGAAACATTTAGTCGAGATCGACTATGTAAGTGTCCACTATCTAAGCCAACGGCCACTAATCCCCTTTCAGAGCACGCGTGAACGCGAAAAGCAAATCACAAAGATCGTCGACGATGGCGGCTTCAAGATCAGAGTGTTTTTCGTCGCTGCTTCAGGCTTCCTTGCGTCCTCTTATTCTCTCTTCTCTGTTGACATCTTGTCCATTGCCCTCTTTTATGTTTATCCACCTTGTGCGAGGCTTGGACAAGACCCTAGCCTCATCATCGATGAACTCACCCTGACCGGCACGATCTTGGGGATGCTCTTGATGGGACATCTTGCTGATCGATCGGGAAGAAAGAAGTGGTATGGAGCCGAGTTGGCGATTCTGATCGTCGCTACCCTCGGCATGGTGCAAGCTTCTGAAGGCTATACAGCCGTCAATATTACAAGAAGTTCAATGAACATCTATTCCTGGATAGCCTGGTGGAGGTTCTTGCTCGGGTTTGGTATAGGGGCAGAAGTAAATCTCGGTTTCATCTTGTGAGAAAGGAGCTCGAGCTGATCAGCATTTACAGTATCCTCTATCCAGTATCATTACTGCGGAGTGGGCATCGACCGAATCCAGGGGAGTCATGCTCTCGGCAGTCTTCTCCATGCAATCATTAGGCCGTCTCCTATCTTACACAGTCAGTCTGGGTGCCTTGCGTGGGTCAAATCCGGGCGACGATGAAGAAACAAGACGACTAGCGATAGACAGAGTATGGCGATGGACAGTTGGAATAGCTCTTATTCCTGCAGCTATAGCTATATTGCTTCGTCTTACCATACCCGAAACTCCAAGATTCTATGCTGGAATCATGAAGGATCCACGCAAAGGTGTTTCAAACGCGATGAAGCTGTATGGACGGAATAAGAGCATTCAAGAGGTTGGTGCAGAGACCGATCTTTCCACAGGCGGACCAGGAAATGAAGAAGAAACGTGGTACACTTGGTACGGAAAGGCGTGGGACTACTTGACTGGACCAAAGAAAGGATGGAGACCCTTGGTTCTCATATCAGTTCTCTGGGCTATCATGGATGTTCCCTGGTACGGCTTGACGATGGACTTGAGCAACACGTTGGCCACGTTAGTTCATGATCCAAGTTCCCCCAGTGGAGTGATGCGACACTTTCGACGGGCCTCCGATGATGGTGTTGAAGGATGCGGAGATGACCCATGGAACAAAGACTATTGGAATCGAAGCAACACCATCTCCAACATGATCGAGCAAAACGCCCTCAGATCTATCGTCATTGTTTCTATTGGCTCACTGGTTGGTAGCATCGGGTCAATCCTTATTATCGACTTCTTCCGAAGAAAGATGATCTTGATTACGACATTCTTGGCCATCACAGTCCTTCTTGCTATCGCTGGAGGGACGCTCCTTGGTACCGAATCTGGCAATCCTCACCACGCCGCTGTTGTCTGTTACGGCATCCTTCAGTTCTTGTTCAACTTGGGTCCCAACACTCTCATCTTCGTGCTAGCCGCGGAGATCTTCCCAACTACTTATCGCGGAACATTCAACGGCATAGCCGCAGCTTCAGGCAAGGTCGGTGCTGTTATTATCCGCGTCATCATCTTTGCAACAAGACATGGGGACAAGGAAAGAAGTCTAGGGATAAGGCTTCTTGCTCTAATGCCCTTGATGCTTGTATCTGCTTGGCTGTCGTGGTATCTACCCGATGTGCAGGTTATTCCAAAGACTAAACCTGTTGAAACGGTGTCTGAGCAGCACAACGCAGACAGTCAGAACTTGCCTCCTTCACCTATGCTTCAAGTTGAGACTCCACACTCCGATAATGTCTCGGTGACCTCTTCGGACAGTCGCTCTTTGTCAGTTCGAAGTAATGACGGTAGTAAGGAATATCATCTGTTGGAAAGGCTTAAGAATATACCGCTTGAGGATATTGCGCGGAGCACTGCATAGTAGTACACAAAATCCTAGTAAGAAATCTAAAACCACCACGCCCTATACAATCTGCTAATAAACCTAAAATAGCTTACTTTAACATAATTAGACCCAACCTTTATAAAAAGAGTTAAAGCTACTAGGTACATGCTGTCTTTTTATTATATAAAGTTAATACTTAAGTAATTTATTCTTTTCCACCCAGACCCATGTATCTCCCCCGCAATCTCCGATAACTCAGTGGATCATCTCCCCACAAACCACTATCACACTTATCGTCCCCCGACGGCCGATTACCAGCAACCAATCACACAGCGTCAACTAACCAATAGCATATCTCCATCCGCCGTCTTTAGATCAACTCATCCATTATCCACGACCTCAAAATCCACACTCATCCCTTTCTCCATGTCGAATTCATCACCCTTCACTCTTCTTCCCAGTGTCTTTTCAGCAATATGAAGAACCACGACGCTGATCTAGCACGCGATGCCGCTCAGCTCGCAGCGCTAGGCCACAAGCAGGAGCTAGAGAGAAATTTCTCCTTCGTCTCCATGCTTGGCCTTGCTTTTTCCATCCTCAATTCTTGGACTGCCCTTGCATCGAGTTTATCTGTTGGTCTGCCTAGCGGTGGTCCTACAGCTGTTATTTGGGGACTGGTCACAGCTGGAGTGGGTAGTTTGTCGCTCGCTGTTTCGAACGCCGAGTTCCTTTCTTGTTATCCTACCAGTGCTGGGCAATATCACTGGGCAGCTATCATATCGCCTCCAAAATGGGTAGCTATTGTCTCGTGGGTTACTGGTTGGGTTAATGTTAGTGGATGGGTTGCACTGTCTGCTTCTGGTGGTGTTTTGGGTGGGCAATTGTTTCTAGGCATCATCACCATGTACGACCCCGACTTCGCACCGACACGATGGCAGTACTTCCTGCTGTTCCTCCTATACACATTCCTCGGGTTTTTTCTCAACCTATTCCTGGCTTCAGGATTACCGATGATGACAAAGATCGCACTGATCTGGTCTGTCTGCGGTCTCCTTGCTACTACCATCACTGTCTTGGCCACTAGCGCTCCTGATTTCCAGCCAGCCAGTTTTGTCTTTGGTGAATTTATCAACTCTACTGGCTGGCCTGGTGGTGTTGCGTTCCTCTTGGGTCTGCTGCAGGGTGGTCTTGGACTCACAGGTTTCGATGCCGTTGCGCATATGATCGAAGAGATTCCCCAGCCTTGCATTCGCGGACCTCGTATCATGGTTGCTTGTGTTGCCATGGGCCTAGTTACAGGCTTTGCCTTCCTTGTCTGTCTTCTCTTTGTCATCAAAGACGTAGACGCAGTCGTCGCTTCCCCAACCGGTCCTCTTGTTGAGATCTACCTTCAAGCGACGAACAGCAAGGCTGGTACTGTTTGCCTGCTACTCTTCCCTATGATCTGCCTTGTCTTTGGCACCCTTGGTATCATGGCCACAAGCACTCGTATTCTTTACGCCTTTGCTCGTGATGGAGGCTTGCCATTCTCCCGAGTGTTCGCCAAGGTAGACCAGCGATGGGGCATTCCGGTCAACGCGCTCTTGCTCACCAACGCGATCGTCATCATCTTTGGACTCGTCTATCTTGGATCTACTAGTGCCCTAAACGCCATTTTATCAGCTGCTGTTATAGCTCTCTCCATCTCATATGCCGTCACCCCTGCCATCAACTGTCTCCAAGGACGCAAGGGACTGCTGGATAACCGACCTTTTGTGCTGCCAGAATGGCTCGGCTGGATCTGCAATCTTGTAAGTACACCCGAAGTAAAGGATCAGTGCTTATGACTATTACTAACCCTTGAATTCAGGTTGGTATCGCCTACACGATCGTCATCACCATCTTCCTTCTATTCCCTCCCGTTAGCGATGTTACAGCCTCCAACATGAACTACGCCGTGGTCGCATTTGCAGCCATCATAATTGTTTCTTCCATTCAATGGTTCGTGGATGGAAGGCATAACTTCAAGGGGCCTACGTTTGACGAAGACGCGCTGTTTGTTAGTGGAGTCGAGGAAAGCAGCGGGGTGATGGTTGGAGAACACGATAGTGACTCCAAGGTCAACAAGATAGATGCAGAGGTCTAGGTGACGCGTAAATTGAGCTGTAATTATATCAGACTAGCTTATTTTAGTCTAAAACTGTTTTGCATAAAAGCTGTATCTTTCCATGGGTGAACAATGCTATGCATCGGCCGTTTCGACTAGGATGGTTAACAGCCTCCGGCTTCAAACGGTGTAACGATTGGGAGGTCATTAGCGTCAACGAGGTCAGCAACTCATGATTAGCCACCTTTGTGAGAACAATTCCCTATCGCCTGAGATTCACGATGAATTAGAACCATATTATGATAGCAACAGGTCACCCCAGAATTCGACAGTCGAAGATGCAGATGTCAAGTCATACCCCGTGGGGAACAGGCTGGTGACCCGATATTCCCAGTGCGCCCATCGCTTGGAAATGCTACATCAAGTTTAGTCCCCCACGATCGCCGTCTACCTAAACCAAAAGGAGAAAGGTCGTGCCCGTCGGCCGTCGGCCGTTTTCTAAGCCAAGTGATCAAGGCGAGCCTGGACAACAGCTTCATTATCTTCGCTACGGTAAATAACGGGAAGTCGTTCTAGTAGAGGAAATTCGGATGACTCAGAGATGTAGCCATCTTACTCTAGTCCAATACTAGTTATTACAGCTCTATGACCAGAGAGTCGGAGACGTGACATCAATTGTCTCCAACGGGGAAATTTCTCAGTGCTTCTCTTGCGTTATGCTTCAGACAAGGTAAACATTACTCAAATCTAAATCTAAATTTCACCACGAGCAGATTAGTTTAAGCGGAAGTTGCTCATTTAAATACATTTGATGATATAAATGTTGTAAATTCTGGAGGCAATGATCTGCGCCCACTCTCAATTCATGCTCAATGGCCTGCAATAAACGACACCCACCACCATACAAGTACATATCCCTCTCTATCCATGCAAACAGTTCTACAGACGAGGCTTGCTATCCGCGCAGCATGAAGCCTTTTCGGACTTCTCGGCATTCGTCAGCTGAGATGTAAAGTTCTTCCTGCCAGGCACATCGATAGCTGGGTTCGCCGTGAAGAAATCGGCAGGCTTGATATGAAGATCAAGAATCTCAACGGGCCTGATAGTTGTTAGCAAGACTAATATTAAACTTGAGGAAAGATTTGCACTTACATCACTGGCCAGTCCTCCACTCTGGGGTTATGGGTCAGACCAAATACACTCCACAGCACGATATCCTGCTGAAAAACATCATCGTTCCTGTCAGCAGCATCCGCAACGCCTTCAACCTCCGAGACCGATTGCAGCGTATATCGGCCACCAGCATAGAACTCATTATCGCGATGCTTAGTAACCCACAAATGCCTTTGCGCAAATCTCGCCCTCTTTGCCTGCGTAGAATTCGGATCCGCAAGCAACGGCCTCGTCACCGGCGCAAGAATCTTATATCCCACGGGCTGACCGCTAATTGGATTAAGCTTATCCATATTCTGCACCTTGAAAGTTCGATCTGTGAAGGGGTTTGCGTCAAGACCTGCTGAGGCTGTAACTGGTGTTGTGACGACCTGGTAGGCGTTCCCGTTGGGGTTGGTGCGGGCGTCGATGCGCATGGGGAGAGATTCTGTCTGTACAAGGGTGTTCTTGTGGCCGTCGATAGCGGGGTCGATGCGCACGCAGAAGATGTGTTGGTGGTTCTGGGCGAGAATGCCAGGGCTTACGACATTGCCCCATGGAGCGGTCTTGCCCTCTTCTATGAGGACGGAGGAGACGATGCCGGTGGCGCGGGCTTGGACTGTGATGGCCCCTGCTTGGTCGAAGATGTACTGGTGTTTTGTCAGTGGGTTTATCATAATGAGAGGAGAGATGGCTTACGTTGAAGATGTATTCGTAGTTGGCTAGCGTGATGATGAACTGAACAACAAGCTCTCGCCTGCGTGTTACAACAGCTCGACCAGTACGCCAGTTTGTATGCTTCCAGTTGATACCATTATCTTGCTCGTGGAGACAGATAACATTCTTAGTAGTGCGTGCTGTACCGCTATGGTCGACAAGAACACCATCAAAGTACTACAGGCTTGTCAGCACACCAAGCACTCTAAGAGCATCCGTGTAGCTCACCTTGATGACACCCAGACAGTCGCATCCGAGCTGGAGATTATTACAAGCATCTCCAAGCGTTCCATCACCAAAGTCAAAAGCCTGCTTTCGGTGGAACGGAGGTCGAGGGTCCGCATATGGAACAGTCATATCACTGATTGACAGTCTGTATAGAACACTTCGGCCGTCGAAACGAACATCATGAAGCACCGCACCCTCGCGGGGATTGAACGTCGCTCGCATAGTCCACTTCTGCCAATTAATCACGTTCGAATCCTCAACATTGAAGCTAGGTCCTGAGGGCTGCACGACGTTGAGCTCCTTCAGATCTCTACGCAGACCACCTGGCAGAAGCTCAGGGACATACTCCGAAGGCTTCATGTGATCGATGTTGACTTTGGCGTAGTCGCCTTCAGCGAAAGTGTGAGGGTCGTTACCTCCGCCAGTAGCAACCTCGTGGATGCGGATCACTTCGCGGGTCTCGGCGTCGATGACGGGGATGATGGGGAGAGGGTATCCCCAGAAGTTGCATTCGCGGTTTTTGCTGTCGGCAGCGTAGATCAGGGCTTGCATGTGTCGGCGGTTGGGGTCGTCAGCTGCGTCGAGACCACCGTATGGCCATGGCTCAACGACGACTTCGAAGCCTTGGGGGAGGTTGAACTTGGCGATGCGCTCCTTGAAGACGGGGGAGTCTCGGCAGATAATTCGCACGTCATCGAGCTCTTCGCTATAGGAACCAATTAGTCTCTAATAAAGCTTGGAATGCCGTGGAAGGGTCTGGCATACCTTGTGAACGCTGCTTGGGCATCAGCGCGGATTGACTCAACCTGCTTGATCTTTCTTGTGTTCAGGTCAATGATAGCCTCATGCGATTGTGGAGGCTTGCCGCCATGAGCTGTGTCAAAGTGAACTCGTGCTTCACGGGCAGGTCTGGGCGTAGAGCTGGTAATCTTTCCAGCATGTTCGAGATCTAAGTAAGGCGCCAAGACCTCCTTCGCCGGCTCCTCAAGATAAATGACCCGGAACTTCAAGACATTCTGAGGATAGGCAGCGCGAATGACATCGCGGGCCAAGTTTGTCTCGTCGACCGACAGAGGAATGAGAGGGTGAGATAGAGACATTCTGGGTATTTCTGGGGGTAGATTGTGAAGACTCTGGGGAAGGGCGGATGAGGAGCGAGGTTGAGGATTTTTAAGCCGCTTTAAAACATAACTCATGATAACCTGACGCCGTCTGGAGCTAGTGTCATGCCAAGACTGTCGCCCGGCGGCGGATTAGGGATCTAGCGGGCATGCCAATCTACGAAAAGTATGGTTTAGAGCCGCTAGGCCATCCTTGAGCTAGCTGAAAGTGGGCAATGAAGTGAGTTATGTTCGGTTCTTTTTGACCTGATTGGTAGACTTGGAAGCTGAAGAAGTTGCATAAATGTGCCCTGATTTGGTCTATGACGGACAACATTAGTGATTATCACCTGCCTTGGGGCGGCTTGGAATAAGATTGATTAACCATCGCGGAAGATTTTCAAGCGGAAGCTTATGTTCTGGAAAAGATACCGTGTCCTCGTCATTTGTGTTGGCAGCTGAAAATTTAACCTCATAGCCAGCCATAAATGCTTAGTTTAGCATAAATTTAACTAACATACCCTAGACCTAACATATACATCATGCATCTAGTAAACAGATAAATGTCTTTATTAAGAAACCTTTATCTAAATTAAACTTTAACAAGGTTTTTGTGGAGGTCTTCTTATCTATATCTATAAACAGGCATTTTACTAGTGTTATGCAGATAAGACATGGAGCCTGAAATTTTTAAAATCAGGCTTGGCTAGATAGCGGAACACCATACAAACTCACCGTATCTTCATTCCGTGCCTTACTGTCATGCATCGCATTTTTGAAACAGCAAGCTCTATAATTGAGATAGCCCCTTAAGAATAACCGATGTTACGGGACTAAGTAAAAAATTGATGAGCTGGCCGCGGGGAAGACACGTTACGACACAAGAGACACAATGGATGCTGAATCAATTCCCAATTGTCTGACATGAAAATCAGGCTGCAATTGCACGGCACGGCCGACCAATGTCCAATAGGTATTCGAGACCCAGCTTACAACAGCTCAGCTCCTGCAATATTGCGGATACTCTTGAATCCGAACCAATAGATGATCAAACCAATGAATATCAGACGAGAGAAGCAAGGGTAGATGGCTTTAACCCCGCTATGTTCTTAATATTTTAATTTCACATGACTGTTTCCCTAAAACCCCTCACCTTCACGGGATTTCTACCCACGTCGTATACATACAAATTATCACCAGTTTACCTAAGCTCGGCCGGGCGGCAGCTAAAAGGGGTAAAAGAAATAAGATGGATCCCTTTACTGCCATCGGTCTGGCGGGCAATATTCTGACTTTCATTGACATGGGACTCAGATTGGTCAGCCAAACTAAGGGAATTTACGACTCCCAATCCAACAGCACCGCCGAAAATGAGAGCCTTAGCGTCATGACGACGCGATTCACCACGACCATGGTCGACATGCAAAGCAAGATACCAAGCGGAAATCTGAGCAAGGATGAAAAAGCCTTGAAAGAGCTGGTTGAAGAATGTAGCAGCATCTCAGACGAGCTTCAGAACCTACTTGCAGAGTTAAAGGCCAAGAAGTCGAATTCAATGCGGAGCAGCATGAAGGCAGCACTCCGCGATTGGAGAAAGAAGAAAGAGAAGGATGATCTCCATAAGAGACTCGAGAGTTCTCGCCAGCAACTTGATTTACTGCTTTCGACAATGACGCGGTATGAGGAATACCTTCCTAGGACAACTAGCCCTATATTACATCTTCTTACTAAATTTGTGAAGGTTTGAATCTCTAGAACGACTCAACCAGCTGGTAGAATATGGCCAGTCCAATGAAGCTGAGATAAAGTCTCTTCGCCGAAACGTAGGTACCCTTCGCTCTGGGCTACAGGTCAAGTTCCTCAGCCCCGAGGCTTTGGGACAGATCCGGGATGTGGTCAGTTTGTCAGACCGCGCGACTTTGAAGGTGCGGGAAAGTTGCATCCTTAGTGCCTTGCGGTTCCAGTTGATGGACGAGAGATACGATGATGTGGCCGAGGCCCATGACAAGACGTTCAAGTGGATATTCAACTCATCCAATAGTGACGACGACAGTGAAGACGACAGTGAAGACGACAGTGATGACAATGGTGACGACAATGGTCGCCATAACCTCACATCTTACAAACCAATGGAGAATTCTGGAGCTCGTGCCAAGTTCATTGACTGGATCGAACACGGCAGCGGCATCTTCCACATCTCCGGAAAGCCAGGCTCAGGAAAGTCGACTTTGATGAAATATCTGTGTCGGCAGGAGGAAACGAAACGGTACCTTGATACCTGGGCTGCAGACAAGTCGCTTGTGCTTGGCAAATTCTTCTTCTGGAATCCCGGCACAACCATGCAGAAGAGTCTGAGGGGGCTGATCCGTGGCCTTCTATATGCTATTCTCTACAATGCCCCAGAGCTGATTCCTCTTGCTTTTCCTAAGCATTGGGATGCCACCCTTAGTAAGGTCACAGTCACGTTTGATACCTCGGATGAGATTTTGCTGGCCTTTACCGATCTGATTTGCCGTGACGAGGTCTATCGAAATCACAAGCTTGCCTTCTTCATTGATGGCTTAGATGAATTTCAAGGAGACCATGCTGCACTAATAAATCAACTGCTGCAATGGACATCAGCACGGCCTACAGGTGTGAAGATGTGCGTCTCGAGCAGAGAGTGGCCCATCTTCCAAGAGGCATTCAAGATATTCCCTAGTTTCCGCTTGCACGAGCTGACAAGATCCGATGTATCCAGGATTGTGCGGGACAGGCTGGAGAACAACAAGCTGTACCAGAAGATAGCAGATCCTAGTGAATTAGCACGCTTTGAGTCCAATCTTGTGGACAAGTCAGACGGCGTATTTTTGTGGCTCAAGCTGATCTTGCAAGATATTGAGGATGGTCTCCTCAGCGGAGATAGGCTATCGCAGTTGCAGAACAAAGTCGACGCGCTTCCGACCGAGTTGAATGACCTATTTCAACACCTTCTAAACTCCATTCATCAATGTGATCGAAAGGAGGCATACTTGATCTTGGCTGTTGCACTCGAGTGCCCTCCAGATTGGCCAATTTTCCGCATCTCCTTTCTGGAAGAGTACATTGAGAATCGCGATTTCGCGTTCAGTCAACAAATAGAGCAAGTTGAAAGCGACCAAATAACGGACCGCTTGGAGCGAACCCGAAAGAAGATATACGGCAAATGCAAAGGGCTCCTCGAGATACAGTTGGTGCAGTTCAATCGGGAGCGGCAGATCGACCCAACACTGAAAGAGTCCGTTAAATTCACGCACCGGTCAATCGTTGAATTTCTCAATAGCGACCAGACCAAGCAAAAGTTGGTCGCCGAATTAAAAGGCCTCGATGTCTTAGATGCTATTTGTCAGACATTCCTGGCGCATATCCAAGCAGCCATGATGGATGAGCATTATTATCATGAGCGCGGCGAGGCATCCAATTTAGAACACCGTTTGGACTTATGCCCGGAAGGTCTATTCAATGTGCTTCTGCCCCCGAGCCTGGATCGTGATATCTGCACCCTCTTGAGAGCATATGCTGTAAAGGATGCGGCAGCAGACTCAGTGAGGTTCACGACATTCTTAGATAGAGTAGTCGAGGTGGCCGAGGACTTGGTGTCTCCCCAGGCGCCATTCCAGCTCGTCGACGTCAACTGGATGAGGGGTGATATGATCTACCACACGGTACAAGTCGACTTTCCGGTCAAGGTCAGCCTTTTTACTGCTTTGTACGGCATGACCGATTATTTTCTACAGGCACACTCAATTGGCCTAGATGGACTACGAAGACATCTGACACTGCCCATGCTGGTACTGTTGATATGCCAGAGTGTATATACAAGTCAAGAGGCGCGTAATCGTGTCTTTAGAGGGATCAGCACGATCCTGAATGCCTATCTCGACCTGGGTCTCGATCCGAATGGACCTTCAGCAGTGGAGAGCATGTCTTGTTGGCAATATATGCTCATGCGGAGTGTTGTCGCCGAGGACCGGGGCCCTTACGTCTCAATCCTAGCTTCGTTTCTTCTCCACGGAGCGAATCCAAGATTCTGGATCAAATTTGGTGCAAGGCATCGGTTGAAAGGCGACGAAGATGACTCAACTGTAATAATTCCGATCGAATTCGAGTGGGGTGAGAAGAGGCAACGTCTTCATTACCTTGACGAGGACAGTGTAGTGACGGTGGAGTTGGACTGGCAGCTGAGGATGTTTCTAAAACGAGGGCAGATGGAACTGTCTTGCAAAGAGTTGCTTGGTATGATGTTTCCTCAGCAGAGGACAGACTTCGAGCAAGCCATTGACTGCATCTTACACTGGGACACAGAAGTCCTTACAGATGATCATCTGCAAGAGTTAAGACAGCGATTTCAGTCGACTTTAGGTAGACTAGTTAGTTTCGGGTGCAACGAGGCCTATCTGGGCAACATTAAAAGTCCTGAGTTTCCTTTTCTTACCTTTTCACCTAAAAAAAGAAAAGATCTATATTTAGTAGAAAGTTAGAATTAATAATAAAGATAATAGCTGAAGAAATCCAATATTAAGTTACTATAAATAAAAAAAAGTAATATATATTAAAATTTATTTAATTATTTCAATAACAAGTTAAATCTAATTAAGAGCTTAACGAAGTAATTATTGACTGTTTAAAATCTTAATATTTAAGTTATAATCTTTGAAATAGTAAGTTGCAGCGGTAATTAACAGAGGATCCTAACCGAAAGCTCACTAATTAAATCATTGCTACTACATCCTCCTATTTAATAAAAGCTCTACTATTCTAGTAGACAGGATCCTTAATTAACAAGGGAACCGGCAGAATGCAGCGGCAGTCGCGCACATGGTACAGATGCACTCTAGCTAAACACTTGCTTAAGTCGGCTAAAGAACGCATCGCCGACACTGCACCTTCGGGGACCACAATGAATGTTGCAATGTCAAAACTGATGGCCCTGCCGTCATACATCCAGCATATTGGTGCAGCGATCAGATGTTAAAGGTTACCTCACAGCCTAGGGCTTGTAGTAAGATGTACTCATCATCGTGTAAGCTTTTTGGGTGAAGCTTATATTGTAAAGAGAGGCATCGTGGCTTCGTCATTTGGGCCTATAGGCTACAGCTTAAACTTGAAGCTAGGAATCCGGCAAATCGTTGCTAGGAAACTCTATAACCTGAAGATTGAGGGGGAAGTAGACCTTTTCAGACGAAAGTCGGGTGCTATGCATCGCGATGCGAAGCAGTGGTCCTGGATAGTTCATAGACGTGAGGTACATAGGTTGTTTCTGACTTGGCCGACAAACACATGACGCAAGCAGCCATTGAAGTCAAGAATTTAGATTATAGGTTCTTGTCTGTTGTTTCGTCAGGGCAGAATGTAAAACCAAAGAAAGCCATAAAGACAATATATCCCAATAAAATATGTTACTCGATTGTACGGCCAGCAGGAGGATCCATGTAAGCTACGAGGCAACATTGTAGATCATACCCTTACCATACTCCCAGACGCCCAACCCGAAGATTGTGGCATTGTAGCACAACCAAGACTTGGTTGCCATTCGAGGGTTATGGTGTTACAGCAGCTCGACTCCTGCAATGAGGCGGAGACGATTGAGTTTGAACCAACCGAAGACAAGAGGAACCGACGTTGCACGAACTGCTAAGGAGCTTATGTTGAGAGTAATACGCAAGGTGAACAGCTATATCGTACGTCTATACATCTGCTTGAAACCCCCCCCGCGCGCACTTCTTTAAACCTGTCCACATCGTCACTAGACAGTTTCTTCTTTTTTCTTGGGCTTTTTATCACTGCATTCCCGATTTATGCATCATGGCTGCTAAATCCAACCTCGTCAACGATACTGATGAGGCGGAATCTGAAGACAAGACGACAACTGCCACCGAAAACTCCGGACCAAGCACGGTATCATGTTCCTCTGAGGATGATAGTCCTAGCATTGAGATAGGAGACACTGGGGGCTCTGAACCTCTTCCCTTGCATGAAAAATTGCTGGCTATATCAATGTCTCGGGGAACAGCTAACGCAGCCAATTTGACCGAGCTAGAGACTTTGGTGCGTGATAACGCGTACAAGATCGATGCGCAAGATCCACACGGCAGGACAGCCCTTTGTTTCGCTTTGATATATGGTCTCGAACTCGAAGCCAAAGTTCTCATTCGTCATGGAGCGGATGGCAGCACCCCGCTACCCTGGGCCTGCTGCGAACAGATTACTTTTGCTGCAATGAGGCAGAAGCCCGGTATTTTCGAATATTTTTCACGAGAAACTGGCCTTCGATTTGAGTGGCCACTTTGAAGCTCCCTTTTGGACAAGGCTTATACCACAACAATGTCATCACAATCCCGGGATAAAACACGCAATTATAGCTCTCAGTGCTTTATACAAGTCTGCATCATCATCCAAGTCTCACACGGTGAATTTAAGCGATGAGCATTATAGGTTTGCTTTGGTACAGCAGAGGCAGGCCATTAGATTGCTGCGCAAAGATCTGTCTAGTGGACAGCCTCAGATGAGACTTGCACTTGTAGCGAGCCTACTCTTCTCATGCTTTGAGAGTTTCCATGGGGACTGGGAGACAGCGACACAGCAGGTATATAACGGATTCAATATCTTGAAGCGTCTCGGCGATGATGAGAGACGGTATGCGACCAGGAGCCTTACTGATATTGATCTCGACGTGGGACTAACTCTGAGCCGCCTCGAGCTGCAGATATTGTCATTCGTCGCTATGACCCCAATGTTGGAGCATCCCAATGACCTGGATTTTGAGGAAATCGTATTAGATCTACCGAATCAATTTTCTACCTTCAGCGAAGCTTTCACAGCAGTAACCAAACTTGCTGTTTCCATTCTTCGACATTCCAAGACATCTGCCCGGTGCGAAAATGATGCAGGCCCTCGGGACTTTCTTACACGGCAAAAGCAGCGCCTTCAGATAGTATTAGATCAATGGGCCAGTGCATACGAGCCCATGTTTCTCGAAGCATGCCAGAACACTGTTGGCAGAGAGCATCTTGGAGTCCTCCAAGTTCGAATATGTGTGTGGAAATGCGAGATAGTGCTTGCCACGAGCATGTGTAACACAGAAGTCGTCTTTGATGGATTCATAGCTCAGTTTCAAAGGATAACCCATTTTGCACGATATGTACTCTAGAAGGATCAGGAGCTTCGAGACTCGGATGGTCCGATACTACAATATGGCATGGGGCTGATAATGGCTCTGTTCTGTACGGCGACCAGATGCTGGAATTTCTTCGTACGTAGGGAGGCGATTGCTATACTCCGGGAGTGGCCTAGCACGAATGGGATCTGGTACAGTTTGCAGGCAGCAAAGGTGGCCGAGTGGATTGTGAGTATTGAGGAAGAGTCCTGTAGTGGTTTGGAATTCGTTCCGGCAGACTTTCGAGTTAAGTTGCAGAGTTTGAAAGTGGCATTACAGAAGGGTGTGATTACTGTGGAATGCATGCAGTCTTCTCCTAATGGTACCTTAGAACTCCGAAAGGCAGACCTTACTTGGACTTCCCAAGTCTGAGCAGAGCTAGCTACCAGCGCGCCATGGAGATCCTCCACCATGTATATCTATGTAAGATGTATTATTCGAACCTCATGATCAGGTTTTCTGCCCTGGTGCGCCCCTTGAAATGACCGACGATAGATTTCAAGCTGCTCCGAAGGCAAGCCTGCTCCAATGCTCTCCCATTTAGAGACCTGACCAATAACCCTGACTTTCTCATCATCATTCTTTCGAATAAGAAAGAGAGTTGGAAGACCCGGCAAAACACAGATCGCATCCCCAACTGCTGCCACAGCGTTGCCATGAAGTAATTGCCCCACTGTTCCATCTTGTAGCACAAAGTTACTACATCCAACCAAGCTCTGTTGAAAAATAGGGTCTGTTACCATTCCGTAAGCACCTTGCAACTGCTCTTCTGTTCCAAATCTTGTGCCAAGAGAAGATAGTGGTTGGCCATGTACCATGCATACATAAGCCATCATGACTCTCTGGACGATGATCGGGTTTTGATTCAACCGCTCTTCAGTGTATATGTCTGCCAGATGGAACTTGAACCACTCGGTCATAACCTCCATACGGGTAACTCTTCTGATAGCTGCCGCTACTTTAACTATAGCCTCGTCAAATTGCAAGAGTGAAGATGGCGAGACAATTCCAGTATCGGGATCAGGGGTGACGGGCTTGCAAACAGATACACATTGCCCAAGAATAATCGCCGGCATTGTTAGAGTTTCGCCATCATCAGAAACTTTGAAGCACTTTCCAGGGCTGGGGGTCAAATTAGACCGGGCTGTCCAGCTATTTCGGAGATCTGGTGTCCACGATGGTACGGTCGAAAAGTTGCCCACCGTTCCCAGGTTCAAGACGCGAATATCTTGCGTCTGTTCAAGAACGAACATCGTGAACTTATAGCAGATTTCCTCGAAAGATTGATTGTAGTCCGGCTGAAGTGCCTTTGGGAGAGGATCGCAAGCCAAGAGACCAATAAGAGCATATAAACGATCATGAGCCACCGTAGCTTCCAGTTCCGTCGTCTCATTGAGCAAGTTCACCATGTCGAGAGCGCACTGTTTGTCCTGACTCACAGCGCCTTTTGCTTCTTCTGGTGTGTTCTCGCTTCTGGCCTGTAGAATATTCTTGTATATCATCTCGATGGCCTTGAACCTCACTGGGTTCTCCGCCATGAACGAGTACAGCAGCTGACCGTCCTCAGATGGATTCAACATCAAGACCCAGGTCTTGAAGAAGATCTCGTAGCCTAGCTCATAAGGTCCACAAAGCATGATTGGCTGTTTCTTTGCTAGTACAGCTTCTTGCAGAATCCAAATAC
Source organism: Fusarium lyarnte (nom. inval.) (assembly GCA_014898885.1). Lineage (NCBI taxonomy): Eukaryota > Fungi > Ascomycota > Sordariomycetes > Hypocreales > Nectriaceae > Fusarium > Fusarium lyarnte (nom. inval.). Next base: position 25,753 of record JAAVUB010000671.1, read on the forward strand.
GTCGGAACCATGCACGATGACCTATAGACTTTAAAGCGTTCCGGACAGACTCGACCTCAATTGCGGCTGCTTCATCAGAACGTCCAGACTTCATGAATGCTGTGATTCGATCATCTTCAGTGAGGTCTTGACTGGCAGAATCTGCAGGTGACTGAAACTCCTTCAGCTTCTCGGCCAACCTGCAAACATGACTTTCCTCATCACTCTCAACCGGCCCCAACCACGCCAGCACACGCTCACATTGGCCGTAGATCTCTGACATGCGGGGAACTTGAATTGATTTTTCGACATGATCGTTCTGATTGATACAAATGGCATCTACCCACAGCATTGCCTTGGCATCACTGTCGTAGCCTTCAAACACATGACGCCGATGCTGATACAGAGCATTGTATAAATTCCTCGTGATGCTGAATGGCTGATCGTTGAGAAGAATCGTGGCGGGGTTTTCTCTCGCGCCCCAGACGTAAGACAAGGCCCAGAATCTTTGTGACGTGCGGGATATAACGGTTCTGAGCTCAACCCGTATCAAGTCGGTATCTCCAGGCTTGACATGTAATAAGCGTAACTCATCGGATTTGAGAGGCTGATATGGAAAAAGAGCAGAGGGTTGCATGTTCATTGTGAGGTTGGTGAAGATGGATGGTTTCTCACTTCCCAGTTTGCTCCACACTGACAACGCCCCACTGGCCTTTTTCCCCTGTAAGTTTAGTCATTTGCAGATGATCCGCTTAGTTAGTAGAAGGAAAACAGTAGAGTGCAGTGGTGGACTCTAACAGCTAATAGAGCGATTAAGTGCTGTCATTTTTCTTCTTGTTTCTGCAGTACGGTATGACTAGATCATGGAATAAGTGTCTGAAGGATTGATTGCTGGCGTTGGATGTTGGTCATATCTCCCGCAAGATTCACTCTTATCTAGTACTTTGTTATTGCCAGTCTTTGTTTCTTGAGCGACAGTCTGCAAACCAAAGTATAACAGCTATTAGCGGTGTTGCTCCGAACCGAAAAAGCATTCGAACCCAGCGCCCGTATCATGGCTATAAATATTGGATTGGATCTTCCTGCTTTCCCTGACTTCTGACTCCAACTCCGGACACCCAACAACAACGTACTTCGAACATACAACAGCTACAGATAGCCTTTGATCGCCAACATGATAGTCACGCCCGGCCTGAAAGACTCCCTCCGTACATCCCTCCTCCACGTAAGCCAATTTCGCGACCTCCAGAATCGCTTTAACGGCTTGAAGCAGGAACTAGCTACTCTAGGTGAGAGACTCTACACGTACGGTAACAGTGCCCCACCAAATTCCAAGCTTTATCGAGACATATGGGCACTGAGAAATACTATCCTGGGACACCGCAGGGCCATGAAAACCATTGTCATTGAGATGAATGGTGTGTACTCTAATATTGACAGAAGCGGATACGTTGCTATGGCACAGCCTATATTTAGCATGCGTGAAGGTGAAGCGATTTATGGTCGCACCCCTGAGAATGAGGCTTTGATGATTGTTACGGGGTTCGATGCGCAGTGGGGGCGGTTGAATGCTATGTGGAATGGAGCTACGGGCTTTGCGGCAGAAGTTGATTATCTCGGAAACTGTTGCGCCTAGAGATCAGCGCCATTGGCTTGTCTACGATACAATTTTGAGCTCAATCAAAGGAGCGATATCACACAGTAGTATCCTAAACATTCCACTATTCCAAACCTTCCGCATGTTCCCAACTCCAATTATATCACGTGTAACCTATTCTCCAAAGATGCTGGGCGCATCGATGTCAGCAGTGATTCCAGTCGTTTGGATATTCGAGTCAATCGTGACAAGTGCCTGAACCGCTGACAAAGTATCTTGAAACTCTTTCATGGACTTAGTGATTCCCGCTTGAATCGCTTGCTGATTCGTAATCAGAGATGTTCTGACAGATCCATCCGCAGCCGCCATCAAGGTTGCAGCCTGGCCCAAGTTACTACCGATCGCTGCAAATGTTGACTGAATCTCTTGTAATGCTACCCCGACACTCCGTAGTTTATCGCACATGGCGTTGTTCTGCATGAACAGTAGGTTCACGGCACCAACAAGAGCATAGGCTGTCTTATTGGCGTCAGTGCTCTTTTTTGCAACGTGTGCTTGATACTCTGCCCATGCCAGTCTAACATCCTTCTGCTTCGTAAGGATGACATTCGATCCGGAAATCCAGCCGGCAACGGGGATCCAAATGTAAGACACCGCAGTATTGGCTTCCATCATCTCACGGTCCTGTGCAACGAACAGTCAGTCAAATTCTTCACAAACTGTCTCATTAAGGCATTAAAAGCCTGAGCACTGGCTGTATATGGTATTAAAGACTTACCCAATCTGCCTTCGCAGCCTGAGCTGCTTCAACGCTATTATTGAGATATGTTTGAATCATGGAAATTGTTTCATTTAGTGTAGAGATGTAATGGTCACCCGAGATCACACCGAACTTGTTCGTCACTGTATCGATCTCTGTTGTTGTGGCCTGAATCTTGCTTACTTGCTATGCTGAATCAGCCTTATTCATCCACATCGCATGAGGCTACTCACTGCGGCGATACCAGCCGCCAAGCCCTGAACGCTGTACGCTTTCTGGTCTGCGAGCTGACTCAAGTTCAGGAGCATTTCGCTGGCGCTTTGAGCAAGAGCTTTGAACTCAGGGTCGTTCTCGGAACCAGGCTGGGAGTATGTCTGGCTGGTCAACGTGCTTATCATACCCTGCAGACTTACTTCTCCCGCGCCAGTGAGCTGATCAATGAGAGCTTGACAAAGCATTTTTGTTTCAATGAAAACGGTCCCTCAAAGTCTGTTAACCCTGCTATTGTACTGTTCTCCCAATTCCCCGTCTGTAACTTACAGAAGCTCGACAGCGCGAATTGATTGAAGTCGCTGCAGGCGTTCCAATAGTCCACCATGGCAGTTTCAGTTTGCTTCACGATACATAAGCAGACGCCTCAAGGCCCCTACAACGTGCATACCTGGTAGAGAAGAGGATCAAAAGTGTTCAACGACTGCAAAGACGCTGTGGGATAAAGGGTCTCAAACGATGGAGCATCCGCGGGGACGGTCATGCTGGCGACAAGGGAGACCCTCAGATCTGACAGCACGGGGTCAGTTCAAGAGACTCTACCAGACAGCTAGCAAGTACCGAGATAGCCGTAAGATTGGAGAATAAAACGATGGCCATTTTCGCCAGTGGTGTTTCCATCTTCATCGGTTAGGAGCAGTGATCTGGTCAGACTGCCAGTCGGGTTATTCAGTGCATTTATCAGAGCTTGTCCAATGTCGGTAGGACTCGTAGAAGTGGTGCTGGTAGACATAGTGCAACGGCAAGGTGAAGAACTTTTTCTAAAGGAGAGCAATTGTGATAGAAATTGCATGCAGCTGTCGAGGATTAAGTATTGGGCAAAGTACGAATTTTCATGCCTTTGATAAGACAATTCGAGGTCTGGAACAAGCCACCTAGTTGATTGTGGCTGGACTATTGAGTTCCAGAACCCATTTCGACAACCATATCTCACAGTAATCAGCGCCTTTCTAAATAGTTCTGCAATAGTCTCATCTCGGAAAAGCCATGCAGTTTTGGTGCCAGAGGTCATCCATTCGTTGAGCGCTGGTTTCACAGGAACTCGCACGTGATACGCCCTTGATACACCGATCTACATCGAGACTGAGCACCAAGTGTCACGCTACCGTCAAATTGAGATGCAATTGCATGACCGGCAATGCGCCGTTGAGAATATCCGGTGGCTTTGCCAATCTTGCGTAACCGTCCTCTGCGAAAGTGCAGCGCAAATAATTCCGCCCTCACACACCCCTTCCAGTGCCGAAATCCGATTATCGACGCGGTACGGCCCGTATTACGCTGCAAAAACCACTCAGCACCGGGGATAAAGAAACTGCCGACGAAGCTGATGGGAGGTAGACGATCACCCTTGGCACGACTAATACGGTTAGATTGTTGATCAGCTGCAGTGCTGCGGCGCAATCACATTCCTATCCCCGTGATGATCTGACGTCGACAAACTTTGAGTTATTGAAGTTTATCGTACACTTGAGACGGCTCAGAGTTTGGGCCGTTCTTGATACAGTTCTTCTCGAAGTGTAGGCGGTGCTAATGATGCACTAAACAAGGACTTGTAGTATAAGCTTATTATCTACTCTAGTTTTGTCTCACGACGCACGACCTTTCCTTCGGTTTTCAACAACCGTTCACTCCGCATTGTTCCTGTTTCATAACCTTTATCTTCGTCATGGCAATGGCATGACTCGTCTGTATCTCCCTCAATGCACTCCGTTCTCCGTCCGCGGAGTTTCCACGGACCCTCCATGCGCCACAATGCTTGGCTGTCGTTGAAACTGTGGGTTACGATGGCCCGTGAGGCGTAGCCAAACGAAACCCCATCCAAACAGGAAATGCTTGGCGAGAATCTCGGTTATAATCGTATACACCTTTTATCCTATTGGCTCATGCACCGCCTTTCGTGCATGGCTGTACTCTTGCAAGGTCACATTGGAATGGAGATATATACGGAACTGAGCCCTCTCGATGTGTTATTTCGTTTAGGCATTGTGGATGTGGTTGTATTTGCGGACTCGGGCTCTCGGCGTATCAGCAAAGCGAGACACGCGAGCTGGGGTGGCAGAATCACGGACACAGAGACCCAAGCAACGATATAGGCTATTGCATCACTTGTTTTGGCATGCTTGGCTGCGTGGCTGTTATTTTATTACTCGCCAGTCGGGACTCGCGTTTTCGAGCGCCGGTGAAATGGAGATTGAGGCCATTTACAGAACGGGAAGAATTTATGTCGATCTCTGTTCTGTTATACGTCTCGTGAATGGTATAAGTATGCAAGACTGCCGCGAAGGATTTGAATCCATCATCACACCATCGGCAGTTCTCCAAGATGTCCACATACATCGAAGCCATCCTCCACAATCCGCAATATGCGGTTCTTTCCGCAGTTTCCCTCATCACGATCCTAGTCGTGAACCTTTCGTTCTTCAGTAAAGATGAAAAATATCCATTTCTGATCCCCAAGAAGCCCTTGGAACTGAGCGACAGGCGCGTGGTCAATGAGTTCATCGCCAACAGCAAGAGTCTCCTTGCCAAATCACGAACAGTCTTTAAAGATCAACCATACAGGGCTTACACTGAGATGGGCAAGGTCCTGGTCATTCCTCCTTCATGGGTAGAAGCCTTGAAGAGTAACCGACAACTTGACTTTCAGATACCCACTAAGGATGTAAGGGCTGTTGTTGAGATTGATGACTTGGTGCTGATTCTGAATAGGATGCTCACCAATACATCCCCGGGTTCGAACCTTTTGGATTCGACACTAAAATGCCAACTGTCATAAACAAGTATATCACAAAGGCTTTGAGTTAGTTTCTGCATCTCAACCCCCCAACTGCTTATTAACGATTGTTCTGTAGCCAAAGTAACTGGACCCGTCTCCGAAGAAGCATCTTTGGCAATCCGCGACTTGCTCACTGACTCGAAGGGTAACGCGACGTGCTTCCGAATAGCAAGACAAAAATTAACATGGCTTAGAATGGCACGGTATCCGGCCCCAGGACGACCTCATCCGCATCGTATCCCGCGTATCCTCCCGAATCTTCATGGGCGAGGAGCTCTGCCGCGATGAGGAGTGGACCAAGGTCTCGAGCGAGTACACTCTTATGGTTTTCGGCTACAGCCATACTTTACGAGAATATCCCCGGTGGCTTCGACCGTTTATTCACTGGTTCCTTCCCCAGTGCTGGGCGATCCGCGCAAAGCTGAATGAAGCACGACAGTGTCTTAAGCCCCATATCGAACGCCGAAATGTTATCAAGCAGAAGGCACTTGCTGAAGGGAAACCGTGTCCTTTTGATGATTCCCTTGAGTGGTTTGAGAAAGAGTACGATAAGCATGACCCTGCCAAGGAGCAGATTGCTGTTTCGATCGTGGCTTATCATACTACGTCTGACCTACTTGCCGAGACTCTTCTCAATCTCTGCCAGCGTCCCGCGCTATTGCAGGAGCTGCGGGAGGAGATTATTACTGTCTTGACAGCCGAGGGCGGTTTGACTAAAGCAGCTATGTATAACCTCAAGTTGATGGACAGCGTGGTCAAGGAGTCCCAAAGGATGCGTCCCATCCTGCTCGGTAAGTCCAAGGCCCTCAATCTTGATACCGGGCCATTCTCTGACGATTTCTCCCAAAGGCGCATTTAGGAGGTCAGCTACGGCTGATATCACCCTCCCTAACGGCGACACCTTCAAGAAGGGCGAGAAGCTCATTGGTAACATGTCGTGCATGTGGGACTCCGACACTTACGAAAACGCACTCCAGTTCGACCCGTATCGCTACGTGAAGATGCGTCAGACCGGCGACGACAAGAAAGCACATCTCGTCAGCACTAGCGCTGACCATATGGGATTCGGCCATGGTTACCATGCATGCCCCGGACGCTTCTTCGCTGCCAACGAGATCAAAATTCTCTTATGTCATATGCTCCTAAAGTACGACTGGAAGTTGCCAGAGGGTTTCACGCCTCAGCCATATTTTTCGGGATTTAAGCTGCTTGGCGATTATTCTTCGAATATCCTGGTTCGGCGTCGCACTGAAGAGTTGGATTTCGACGCTCTTTCCACCTGATAGGACGTCAGTATATGCATCTTCTGGGGACAGGACGGGTTAGAGTCAGTATGGAGTCTTTGTATACTAGCTAGGTTGATCGAAATTGCCAAGATACGTTTGTTTACTTTGACGCCCTTTGAAATGTCGCTCGTCAACTGACCCAAGGATAAACCCTCTACCATCCCTGGGCTTTTTACTCAAAGCAAAATCTTAGCTTCCTATTGAAATAATAACGAGCCACCAGGGTCTTTGCGTGTACCGAGACCAGGTTTTCAGGGTTCTGAGACAGCACTGTTTTCGGCAGTTGATCTTGCGACCTGATATTCTGGAACGCTGGTGCGGTGTAGATGGCAGGATCCTGTGCAGGATTAACTACGAGAAATATGTTGTATAAACTCTGCTGTGAATTTTCAAGGCTGGTAACTTCAAGTTCCGGAACGAAAACATATCGACTTTATTCTATTTGAGATCATCATGAACATTGACTACTATGGATGCATCGTGACATTTTCGCCGGTGTTCGGAAAACAGCCTACTGCGTTATCAATCTTGACATACACTTTTTCCCCCAACTCGCCATGTTTGCACTGGTCTGGATAATGATCGAGTTCCTCAGCGCTGGTAGCTTTATGCTTACAGGAGCGCTCAGCAATGTCTTTTTAATCACCAGGCCGACGCACGAGTACCTATCTCGTGGGTCACGAAACGGTCTACCCATTGGGTTCTGTCTAACTAATGTGGCTTGTGTCTTATGGACTTACCCCACTCAGCTTGGGAGCCGTTGTGTTGCCTGAGGATTTGATCAGACTATCATGTATTTGCGGGATTTATATTATTTGGATACTCTGGATGGTTGATGATTATTGTCGCGTCCACTCTCCCAAGGCAGCAACGACGGGACAGCCGGCACCGGTCTGGTTAATGTTACATCGGCTTGGAAGTAAAAGCTCGTACATCGACATTCTTTAGCTATTTGTTCCGCAAGTCACGCGGAACGGCCTTGATAGGGGGTCCTGAGGTTGGCTACGTCCTGAAAATCGCTTCTGGAAAGCTTTTTGTATTTCCTGGTGTATTGAGGATAAGGTCGCATCTTCTTTTGCGCAGGCTGCAACTAGCCTCTATGGAATCACTCCGTTCCAGTAGCATACATCCCATCTCTAATAAGCTCACTCAACTTCTTGTTCGTCGCAATATACCGGGCCAGATCACGTCTCTTGTCAAGCAACAGATCCATCAAAATCCTTCCAAAGACCAATTTGCCTGAGAAGTTGAGATGGGTGCGATCTCCCTCGATCTCATTATACTTGTCCGCATTCTCCTGTCCAATAGCATTGACGTACTTGGTGCTTGCGGTATTAAGATCCAAGTATTTAACACCAGCCTTGTTCGCAACAGCAATTGCAGCATCGCGCTCATTACCAAGGTTCTCAACCACTTTTCCGTCCTTGAAAGTACGACGGGTAAGGGATGTGACGATGATCTGCCGTGAGTTTAGACACTACACCATCGGTTCGAAATGTCAAACTTACCGCAGTACCTCCAGCCTCTTTGACCTCGCCAATCATAGTAGCAAGGTTATCCGAGTACTGCTCCAACGTAAGAGTCTTCTGATCATTGTGCCCAAATTGAATCGTGACAATAGCCTCGTGATCCTTCTTATGGCTCTTTATATTATCGAGGGCAGTATCCCACAAGCCTTGAGATCTGAAAGATACTGTTGTTGCACCGTTCTTGGCGATGTTGATACCACCTGCGGGCTGCTTGGTGCTGTTCAGGAGGGCATCGCCCCAACCGCCACCAGTAGCGACAGTAGAGTCACCCGTTAAAATGAAGAAGGGCGATTTCTTGGCCTCAACACCTCCGAAGAGGGTTAGGATGCTTACGGCAAGGGGGAGGAACTTCATATTAAGACGGGAGTAATCACAGAACTTCTTAAAAACTGGTTAATCTTGATGCGTCCCCTCAGTTAACTATATACCTTCATCCCCGGCAAGTTTACCCAATCATTTAATTTCTTGCAGGCATTTCCATAGCTCAAATAATTCCGCCAATAATCGTGTTTCTACCAAAGTTTGGGGGCACGACAGGGCACCCCGGATCTTCAAAGCTTAATGCGCCAACTCCATGTCGAGCCGTTGGGGTCAGTGCGGATCTCCATGCTCCGATTTACTGGGGTAGCCGATTGGTACATCTTACGAATCTCGGGCCTTGATACCCCGAGCTCTTGAAGAGCAATGTATGACTGCAAACACATGATGGTTACGTTCTAGATTCGCTCGATAATATCGTGAATTTTTGCTTCAATGCCTCTTGGGTTATTGGTTCTTTCATTCGTGGCTGGGTACCTACAGCCACCACCAGCCCTGATCTCCTTTTGTTTTTCCTTCAGTTATCACTCTGCATTTTCTTAGACATTCAGCTCAGCAGCCTTGGCCTTCTGGATAGAAGCCTGGTAAGGCGCAAGCTTCTTCTCCAGCTTACCCCCGGGTCCACAGAACTTATCGACCAACTGGGCGCTGCGACCGATGTACAGCTCAGGCTTCATCATGCCATCGAGATCAGCCCAGATGGGCTTGAAGAACTCAGTCTTCTTGATTCGCTCAACGAGATCGTTGGACTTTCCGAGGCTCTGGACCTGGTGGGAGGCCTCGAAGGACAGGACGCGGATTTGCTCGTGAGCCCTGCGCTGGTCAGTACTTGACGTCTGAGGTAGAGATCGGCGTCGCGCTTACTCTTGTCGGGAAACACCCATTGCGACGAGGCGCATGATGATGTTCTCGGTGATCATGAAGGGAAGCTCGGCCATGATGTTGGAGTGGATCTTGAGGGGGAAGACGACGAGACCCTCTGTGACGTTCTGGAGGGTGATGCAGACGGCATCGGCGAGGAGGAACATCTCGGGAATGTCGATTCGTCGCTGTGATCTAGTTAGAAGGTGCCAGAGACTTTTTTTTTAGGAACAAAGCAGGGCTACTCACGCAGGCGGAATCGTCCAGTGATCGCTCCATCCACTGAGCGGAGTGGGTGCTCATGAAGGTAGCGGCCTTTGACTGGAGGACTCGGGCGAGACTGGCAATTCGCTCGGATCGCATGGGGTTCTGCTTATAAGCCTACCGGAGCATTAGTATGTGGTCAAGCTCGCAGACAAGTATGACTGACCATGGCGCTGCTTCCGATTTGACCCTTCTCTCGGGGCTCGCCGACTTCCTTCATGAAGGCGAGATGTCGCAGATCCGAGGCGATCTTGGTGACGGTGGTGCCGAGGCCAGTGACGGCGTTGGCAATGAGGCAATCGACCTTTCGGGTGCTACATGAGGGTGAGTATTAACAAAGGGAGTCAGTTGCATCGTCAGACTTACTATGTCTGTGTTGAGATCTGAAGATTGTTAGAAAAGCACCTTGAAATGAATATCATGTACCTACATCGTAGCACTCCTCAAAGCCAGCCTTTTGGCAGAGCAGCTCATTGATCTTGTCGCACTTGTCATGATCACCACCGAAACTGAAACTATCAGAAATTGACCCAGCAGCAACAAATAGATAACTCACATCTCGAGGAAACTGGCCTGAGTACCAGTAGTGCCCTGGGCACCACGGAACTTGAGCTCAGCTCGCACGCGCTCAAACTCATTGAGATCCATCAAGAGATCCTGCGCCCAACCCGCAGCTAGAAACCGTCAGAACATGATAAATCCCCGGAGCAGAAAGTACTAACCTCGCTTGCCGACGGTGCTGATCTGCGCAGGCTGAAGGTGCGTGAAGGACAGAGTGGGCTCGCTCTTCCACTCGAGGGCGAACTTCTGGAGGTTGTACAGAACCTTGGCGAGCTTGGGGATGAGAAGATCGAGAGCATCGCGCATGAGGATGAGCTCCGTGTTGTCGGTGACGTAGCAGCTTGTCGCGCCGTAGTGGATGATACCAGCCGCAGCAGGAGCAGCTTGGCCAAAAGCATGAACGTGCTGTACTCTAATCAGTTCTATAAAAATGTCATTGCACCGTGTTTCTTACAGCCATGACATCCTGGTACGCTAGTCAGCTCGCTTATCCCCAACACCACTTCTCAATAAACTCACATGTCGACGGATCTTCTCCTCATGGCGCGCAACCTCAAAGTCCTCATCGGTCACAGTGAGATGAGTCCTCATCTGCTCGAGCGCCTCGTCGGTGATGGTGTTGATGCCCAGCTCCTTCTCGCTCTCGGCGAGGTACAGCCATAGCTTGCGCCAGGTGGAGTGGCGGGAGCGCTGGCTGAAGAGGTGGGACAGCTCCTGGCTGCAGTAGCGGCCCGTGAGGGTTGTCTGGTAGGTATCGTAGGCGGACATTTTGGATATCAAAATACTGTTTACGTATGATGAGGTGAGCGGGCGGGCGGGGGATCTTTTTGACGTGAACGTGGAGAAAGAAAATTTTAGCCTTTGGCCCGGATAATTCTCTAGCCGTTTGTTGTTGTGCACCTCCAACGCAGCTCATGTCAGTGGTTGGAAAGTATGTTTTGTGATTGGTGGGGGGTGAACCTTTAGTGGGGAGAATATTCTTTAAACCACGCATCAGCGCATCAGTCCATCAGTGCATTGCAGTGCACTACAACAGCTGAATAAATCAGTCCACATCTGATCACAGGCTTCTCACCTGATCTTCAATCTGATGGTTTCTGATTATGCTTTTTTCAATCAGCTATGAAAGCTGGGGAATTATTCGCAGATCAGTATGATGTTGGAGACCTGGGTTCGATCTTGCAGATCCCCCGCTACTCTTGTGTTCACCAGCGAACCTTGGTATTCAATGAAGACCTCGTCAAATCATATCATACGATTCATCCTCTAACATTTCCGTAATAGTTATCGAATTTCAAGCCGCAATGCTCGATTTCCTATGCTAAAGCCATATTTTTGCGTTCTCCTTGGCGACTCTTCGCCCAATCACGCTGGCGCAGCCCTATGATCGACAGCGTAAATCTGGTGGCTCTGATTTTAACAGCAGGTATGAATGAGATGATAGGTAATACCGAGCTGAGAATAAACCTTGGATGCAATCACGCGGCAAGACAAGCTAACATCATAAGACAGGGAAATCATGAGAGAAAGTTCATGTTTTGGGCGCGAATTTGAAAGATGAGGCCTACTAACAGCTGCCTTAACATTTAATTAGCACAGTTGTAGGCTACACGACTGCTCAAACAGCCAGCCTGAGAGGTGTGACCGTTCCGACACGCTTATGATGTTCACTTTGATAAATGCTTTTATAACTAAAGATACACAAATATAT
>JAAVUB010000673.1:0-42452 GCA_014898885.1 Fusarium lyarnte (nom. inval.)
TGTAATAAAAGTGGGAGCTTGGCCAGGGGAGGAGGGAAGAAAAAAGAATTGCCTGCTCTGAACCATCACCTTGGGTTTACCCTTACATATTGCTGACAAGCAGTGCCGAGAGTGGACTGCCGTTGACCTTCCTGACACATCGACGTGCATACGCGAGCGAACGAACCAACAACCAACAGACGGACAAAACCAACAGCCCGTCACCGCGGTTCGCATTAATTGACTGCCATTACATTACGGCGTAGCTACTGGTACGGCACTGCCCTGCATCGGATCGTATTGCATCGCCATACGAAAATGGCATCCGAATTACGACGACCAAGGATCCAATACTCCAGACTAAGCACTTCTAAAGATGAGGTCCGTTTCTTGGAGATTGAACCTGCAAACACAGTCAATGACCAAGTCGTCTGTCGCCTCGTTACTATCCCTTTAAGCCGAGACGTCGAATTCATCGCCATCTCCTCATTACTCGGCGACCCCGCAGACCAAGACAGAATCATTCTCGACCGAAATCCCATTCCCGTCCCCGTCCACATCGCCCTCGCCCTCAAACATGTCCGAGCCGTCTTCTACCCCGCCGTCAGCAAATCGAGCGAGAGTCTGGGCAGGGAGAAAAGATCGCCGAATTGGCTGAGGAGTCTTCTCAGGCATCTCGGTGGGAGAGAGGTGGACAACAGGCCGAAGCTGCGGGTATGGATCGACTGCATCTGCATCAACTCGATGGACTCGAGGGAGAATTCCAAGAGCAGAGTCATCATGTACCACGTGTACCAGCGCGCGCAGATGGTAGTGGGCTGGGTGGGACTCAAGATACCACAGACGGATCTGGGCATCCAGCTCATCCAAGCATTCGACAATGCTATGCCAGAGACGTGGCAGGAACCTGGCGACAAGGAGGAACATCCTGAGAACTACTCGCCCCATCACGAGTGGGCAATTCCCATTATGCACTTATTCGACCCGCAAAGCGACGCTGCCCTTGGAACTGCCGACTTTCTCAACAGGAACTTCTTCCACCGACGTTGGATCCTCGAAGAGATGGCCATGGCTAGGGTACCGACCTTTTTGATTGGTGATGCCATTGTTTCGTGGAAGCAGCTGCTACGTGTGAATCTTGCCATGGAGGAGTTCAAGGATCACGAGTCAAACGTCTGCCCCGCATCTACAAGGCCAATGATACACGAGTTTCCACTGGGCACGATCCATGCATTGTTGGATGAGTTTGAGAAGAGGAAGAAGATGGCAAAGATGGAGTCACTCAACAGCACCTCTATCACAGGAAGTGTCACGAGCGCAGACTCGATAAGCCACCAGGACTCGAATACAAGGTCAATACCATGAACAAAAGGTTACGGAGTAGAAGGGATATCCATGTTTTAACAGCTTTGATACCGCTTGATTTCTAGCACTTACGAACTTGGTTCACGTTTCTTATGTTTCAATAAAAATACCAATTCGTTTTTAGATCCAACAGGTGGCATTCAGAATGGCTCCTCGGTGATAACGCGGACTAGATTCAATCCGGTTGGTTGATAACCACTATCAAGTGGACATATGAAACGATATGGCTTGAGATAGGGCCATGTAGTTCAGTCACACTCATTCTAGGTAATTCCCGATCAAAGAAGCTTTTCTGAATCACCGTCGAAACCTGTATGAAGCGTGTTAGTCAAACTCAATGCTGATTCCATGCACGACAGCGGCTACACCTTCTTTTCTGATGACACTCTGAAGGTTACAACACCGCCTGTCACGAGAGCCGGAACCTCGGTAACGCCAAGCTCAATGCCACCAAGATTTCCAGAAACAGGGTCGTATTTTCAAGCTTTCCCGATCAGCACAAAACACTGGAGCAAAGTAACAACGGCCACTAGAACAAATGGGGTCAGGATACCGAATGAAAACGGCTCAACCATGCATAGAGTTGGCGGGAGTTACGCACGCAAACTACCGCCATTACCCTTCACTGATTGCATCAGGTGGCTAACCCTGAGACTAGCCCGCAATCCCTAGAGCAACGGTTCTTCAGCGATACGGATTGTTTCTAAAGTAGCTGCGGGCTGGCGGGTGAGGCTTGGTGAAGAATCCTTGACCTTGCCAGAATGATATAGCTTCTCTAGCATTGGTTTAACATCCGATACTGACTCGGATCGGTATGACATGACGATAAAGTGGCAATTAGTGTCGTATGCAATACTTTACTGATCAACAGGCGATTGCAGGCAGATAGACTGAGCCAAATCAGAGCCCGACACGTCTTTTTGCTTGCCATTTAATTCCTTCTGTCCAAGTCTTTGGAAAGACCGTTATGTACCTTGCTAGTCAGGGACAGGGTTTATTACTGGGGCAAATTTGCTCTAGCGTAAACGGCTCTCAGAATAGTATGATCATTCTCTGGTGGCTGCTGTTTAGTGCCGAGCTAATGATAGTGGTATGAGGAAATGATAACGAGGGGGCAATTCTGTGATCTTTGCGAGTTGATGCAATCCATTTTAATATTCGAACGTGTTCGGTACGATTGATTAACCCAATCTCATTAGATTAGTATGCCAAGCGATGCGGACACGGACAACATAGGCATATCTAACGTTACACCACTAAAGCACCTGTCAAAGGCAGCCCGCAAAACATGCCCGCAATCTACGTACGTATCTCTCTGGCTGCCACCTGCAAAACGCACTCGGCACTCCAGACACTCCAGGCAAGACCCTCCTGCTGGGAACAAGTGGGTATCAGCACGCGTTGCAGCACGCACTGAGCAAGCAGTCATAAGCTCAATCGTACGCCCTCGTCTGACTAAATAAAATCACTCATCAACGATGGTACACAAACCCATCACGCATTCGCCGCTGAGTAGCATGGCCTTGTCTAGTGTGCCCTGAAAAACCAGGCAGTAACCTTGTAGACTGTCCTTTTGTGGTTTGGTGCGGGCCGCGACATCAGTATTACGAATCTTTGCAAGTGCTAGTGGCTCTTCTGCAATTTGTTTTTTTAGCTCCGGATAGCCTCCGGTCCGCTCCCGCACGCGTGGGCAAGTTTTATATTAACTCGGTGCTGCTCCGAAAAAGCATCTGTCTCGATGTTAGTGTTTGTTGTTGGCTCTAACGCTGCAACTCTCGCCGGAACTGCATACTTGAACGAACTTTGTTGGGTTCACCTTGCTTCATGCGAAACTTGCATCATCGGGAAAGTCGGTATTTGGCTGCCAAGTTATCAGTTGCAGTAGCGTTGACGTACCCAGTCGTAACGCCGAGGCATGCTCATTTTGGCCACTGGACCGCGATGATATATCATATTTGTGCAATCCACGTCTGCCATGTGGATAAGCGGGATCCACGAGGGTTTCCAGCCTAGCGGTAGACATAATATTTAAGACTCAGATTGCTGTTCAATCCTGATTTTGGTTGACGCTAGTCTTGCTTTTATGTCAGCTAGAGGTCAGCTAAGAGATGGACAGCGGCAATCCCACGTTCAAGATGCAAGACCGGCATGTCGATCCATCGTCTGACATGTCGAATAACGAATTAGGGAACATTCAGCGTGTACGTATGCGTTAGTTGTTACCTAGTCTAGTATAGTAAGTTCTGCAGGTGCATATATCCTTTACAAAAACAATCCATCTGATCTGGTCTTTGATCCTATCGATCTTCGAGCCTGACCTTCTCGGAACGATGAGTAAAACGCCGACTAGGACTTTCGGAGGGAATCTTCCATGACTTGGATCGTCTTTTGAATGGATTCCAGCCCCTCCCGAGCCTGCAGATAAGCATCTTCCTTATCTCTAACCTCTTGAGCCATTCGCTTAAGCTTCTTTTTCATCTCTCTCAGTAAGGATTCCTCGCTCCAGTCATCATCGTTTTCGGACCTCGACCTTTTCCTTACGCTGCTCTCTCCGGATGTACCCTCTGATAGTGGTTCCGCGGCTTGTAGCTCATGAGGTAAGGCCGGCGTTGAAGTTGGATGAGAAGATGACCGCTCTTCCGTTCCGTCCGACTCAGTCGACGAGGTTGAAACATTCGGATTGTATTTACAGACTTGAAGATGTCTGTTCAGGTTGTAAAGGCGTTTGAATGGAGACCCTCCCTCGGACCTCTTACAGCCTCTGTTAGGGCATGGGAACGACTCTTCAGGGCTGGGTGTTGCATCCTTGTGCGCTTCTATCTGATGTCGGCTGAGTGTAAAGGATGTTGCAAATGTCTGCTCGCATTGCGGACATGCAAAGCAAGATTTGCTCTTCTTGTTACTGCTTGTATTTGAGTTAGCCTTTGATGTGACGCCACATAGCTATTCCGTTACGTACCCAGCATTTCGAACTCCCGGACCAACCAATGTAACATCAAGCGTTGGATTAAATGCTTCTTGGCGGCTCGCATCTCCAAAGGTCTGTAGTATCCGATCTGGGCCGACAGCAGCTGGTAGCACTCCAGTGAGGTCTTCCGTCGCGGGCGTTTCCGTGATCCCTGCACTGTTCATTTGTAACACATCAAAGGAAAAAAAGTCTAGATCTTGAGGAGCAGCTTGGACCAGGTAAATGGGATCGATACCGGCCTCGATTTCATTAAACAGGAGGCTGTTGATAGTAGGCTGTTGATCGTAGCCTGTAGCACTAGGCTCGGGCATAGAAACGCTCTGCAGGCCATCTGGTACTTGTTAGAAGTCTTCATATCAAACAACCGAGGCATCTTACCTTCATAGTAGGCGGGATCAAGGTTTTCAAGAAAGTCATAAACAGCTGGAGCTGGCGAGAACGTTGGGGCAGGCGCTTTGAACTTCTCGGGCTCCAGATCGCCACGGCCGATGATGAACATCCAACAAACCCCCCATAGTACCAGCAATGCAGGCAATATAGTCCAGGGCATTGTCGTGCAGATATGCCGCATATTATTGGGAAATTCGAATATTATCTGAGTTGACGCGTTCCTGCATTTCAGTTCCTCATATGCGGATCTGAATCTGAAGTTCAATCTTCTAATGATTGACGTGATCAAATCAAACAACCCCGTCAGAATTGTATCTGTAAAATCTAGTAACGAACTGTATTTGCTGAGTATGTCGGAGAGAGCGCCAATTAATGTCATGAACTCGATAAATCGTACGCATGAAGGAGTGCCTTTCTTAGCTTGCAAAAGTGGTAGCAATCGACTGTTGAGGCGGCACAAACTCCGTGAGCGTAGAGAAAGCTCGGACAGAAGCTCTCCAAGCTTGTAATCCTGCGATTCCTTGGTAGAAGAGATGTTGACGGGATCATCATCCTCATGCAACAACTTGCGATGTAACGCAATGAGCTGCTGCCATTCTTCAGGGGTGAGACGTCCCTCGGTAGACTGAGCATAGTCGACTTCAATGCATTTTGTTTCGACCATAACAAGGCCGGCATAAATACCGTTGACCTCGGCGACGAGCTGTTCCTGGCTGATAGGTCGAGTTTCTGGTTGCAGCATCATCTCTGACTCACTCCCAGGGGCTAGATTTGGAAGGGGATCGTTTCGGGCCGTGTCTTTGGCAAGGCGCCTTGGGGTGATTGATGGGCTATCGTTTTTGACATAATCGCTTGGTGATACTGACGAAGGAAATCTTGCTCGGCAACGCCTTGGAGGAGTCTCATACTTTGAGTCCACTGCCTGTTCTGGCAACCTATGGATGCCCATGTCGGCTCCCGCGTATGCTCTGCCAGGCCAGTGCTGTACTTTTTGATGATTATTAGACTCAGCCACGGGTGTGGTAACACTGGTATCACTGGTCCAGAGATAGCGTCCGGAGAGTGGCTGTGCTCTTCGTGATTCAGTTTGGCGCAGACATTTCGACTCCTCTTCGTCATCTTGCTCATGATCAAGCTGAGGATTGGCCATAGGGGATGATGCAGTAAATTCTACCAGAAGTATTGTAAAAGAAAAAGAATATCGAGATTAGAAAGTTTCGTACCGGAAGGCCAGTTCGCTAGGCGAAATCGACCTTTTTGAAAGACTAGATCTTCGGGGTGAGATCGAGGTTAACAATGAGTTTGAAGTGCATTTCGGGGTGCAGCGGGGTTGGTTTTGGGGTGCGAGGTGAGGCAGTCAGCGAACCAGTTGCCTTGCGAAACAGAGCCAATCACGGGTGCTTAGAAGCGCCCTGAAATGTTGGTTTTACAAGAAACACAATTGGCCTTTTGTATTGGGCATATTCCTCCAGAGACAGTCAGGTCGCAATGTGGCGAATATCAAGGTGCGTAATATTTATACTTACATAGGTACTTGAAGATAAAACTAGAACGTAAGGTACCATATATAGAGTATTGGTTAACTCATAAAGCGATGCACAAAGCTGCATATGGCCTGGAGATTTTACTACCTAAGCTTTGTCAACAAGTAGTAGCAAACACCGACGAGATATGCCAACTCAAAATGATCAGCAAATTTCACGGTTCAATATCGAGAGCATACTTCCGATCAAGTTTCGTAGCAAAGCATCTCTAAAGTGGAAGTCTCAGCAAAAGATTGCCTGTAATCTGCTGTCGCATTTCATGAATGGCGGTCAGGATCTCTCAGATAGGTCAGTTCTGCTTCACAATGACAAGCTCACGGACTCAATCAGAAGTAAAGAGCTACCACGAGATGAATGCACAATTATAGCCGTGGCTCCTCACATAATATCGCTTGATCTTCGAAAGGAGGCGCTACAATTCCTATGCTAGAGGTTGTTCTTATTTGTTTAGATGCTCTTTGCCAGAACCAATACATACCTGACATAGGCGTCCGCAAACGGAGCCAACGAGACCTCTACTCTTCCTGCGAAGGCTGTTAGGCGATATGGCTGGCGGCTAACTGTCCCAGCATTGTAATCAAGGTCGACTGCAGAGAAATGGTCTAAAAATTGGCCATGATATTGTAGTGGTTAGGTTTATAGAGGGGGTTGCAAGACTATATACACGAAAGATAGTGAGAGGATCCATTATTCAATTCCAATGATGGCATCTTGGTAAATGAGATTCCGTGACGACAAGACACATCGATTACACCCGTCCATCTACTGAGCACAACCATCCTTCTTACCAGACACCCAGTCTGCGGGTGCAGTCGAATACAAGGACGAGACCAAGTAGCAACTGACACCGTTGTGAGAAAATCCAGCACAACCGGAGTCGCCATTACACGCAGCAGCACAGCTGTCCAGAGTCGACTGGAAAGGCGTACCGAAGCCCCCAGTCATGATGTAACCGCATTCGATCTTGAAACCATCAATGCACTGGCCGTGTGCCGCAGGACAAGTAATACCCTGCGGAGGTGCCGCAGCCTCTGTGGTCGTGGAGGCTGCCTCAGTGGTGGTCTCAGCCGAGCTGAAGGTTGTCACGGCAGTGGTGGTTGCAGTTTCAGCGGCAGAGGTTACCGATGATTCAATGATAGTAGTGCTTGTTGGCTCGGATGTCGAGGTCTCGCCAGGTACCTCAGTGGAAGTCGTCTCAAGGAGCGCGGTGGTAAGGGTTGTTTCGGAGAATACGACTGAAGAACTTTGGGGTTTGCAAGGTCCAGCTACAGCAACGGCAGCGGCCATAGAAAGCATGAGGAAGCGAGTGGCGACCATGGTGAAGACCAGTAATGTTAAACAGCTAAATGAGAGACTGAAGAAAGCATGAAAAGAGTGAAGATGAAGGTGAAGAGAAGAGAAACCTGAATACGCAGCAATGAATCTTCAACCCTCATTTATGGTCTGATCATATTACCCAAAGAGAAATCTCATTTCCACCAAATGCATCTGAGAGGGGACTTGACTTGGGTGGAAAACAAAGATGCGGAATCGAATTTGACAGGTCAATGATTGTTGGTGTAAGCATTTCCGCATTATCGTCCCCCTGTGGCCTGCCACCATTCACATCGCTTACATGGCGAGTGGGCGTGACGCTAATGTGCGATCACGGACCTCAAATTGAGTAGTGCGAGTCAAGCTGAGCCGAATTGCTTTTCAGCAGAGAATTATCGTTATGTAAGCTTAATTAAATGCTGCGACTTAATACTAATAGTTAAAGCTTATTTCATACTCAGCTTGCACATGAAACGTGGGGATCCTAGACAGACAAGCTAGAAGCCGACGAGATTTCATTGTGCAAGGCCTCGTTTGCTTCGGCAGATAATGTTGGCATGTTCGGCTTTTCACCGCTCGCTCATTCGCTCGTACTTCTCTAGCTATGGGGAAATACGCAACCTTTCTTTATAGGTAGGCTCCTCATCAAGCTGTGCACCCTCTTTTGCCAACCGATCCGCTTCAGTATTGTACACCTGCGGAATCTTCCAAAGCTGAATCTTGACACCATTCTCATCCCAACGCTCAACTTCCCCAAGGAAGACTTGCCACATCTCCAAATTACTTACAACCTCGCCATCGCTCTTCCTCCACCACTTCTGCAGCCATGCTCGAATCCAGTCTGTTGCACCTTTGACGACATATTCTGAATTTGTCGCCAGGACCAGACTAGTGAAACCTTTGCTTGCCCAGTTCCTGTAACGAAGAGCACCGATGATAGCTTGAAGCTCTGCTCTGTTGCTGGTAGGGTGGGCAAAATCGCCTAATGGTCCCTGGTATTCCAGACGTTAGCTTACACTCGCGTTAGACTGGAAGGTTTGCCTTGGTAATGGTAGGAAAGTATACGTCTTGGTGACATGGAGAAACTCCTGCCTTGGATATGAGGCTTGAAGTTTGACACCGAATACTACTTGTCCAATGCAAAGAAAGGTTTCAGCAGATAATTTAAAAATGATAGCCAAGAACTACTAGAGCATTGCAATTGAGTGAATCACCTTTGGATTTAATAGGTACCTAGCGCAACGATCTTTGCTGTTCAATGCTACAGGCCTCAGCAGCCCAAAAAATGAATTTGGTTAAGTTGGCTGTGTTAGCCTAGCAACTGCAAACTCATTGGGAGTCTTTGGTGTTAGCCTTCTAACAAAATGACTTGGGCTTACTGCTGAGCGGAAGTGGGCGACGAAGTACCCACAGTAGGTCAGGCGCAAGTCGTTCTCCCGTAGGGTAGCCAGTCAGACATTGGAGTTTGTGTAAAAACACCAAAGCCAACGATGTTTGTGATGAGATGCGAGAAATAAAGAGGGACAATAAGAAGCAGAAAAAGAAAGGGGAGAGCCGTATCTGCCAAGCTTAAATCATTAGAGAGACAGTGTTTTCTGTGACCCAACTAATCCATTTACAACGAAATCTTAGGGATACGCCATCGAGTTTTGGGAAGTAACCACAAAGCCAAACACAATCAATAACCAGCACTCGAGTAAATTAAAGCGGCTGGTCCAGCTGGAATAACTCAAACACGCACCACTACTCTTCCGGTGAAAATTGCCGTTAGCTCTGTCGGCAACTAATATCATGAGAGTCGTTTTTTGAAGGCGGATGATACAACCTCCGTGGACATTTCTTCCTCCGACAGATCAGGTCACTTCGCTCCAATCATTGGTCAGTCCCAGACCCTCCAACACTGTCAACAAATATCGATTGATAATCGTGGCCAGTATCTCAACATCGTCATCTGCATCATGGAAATGTTCCAGTACAAATAGGAATACCAAGAGGTAGTCTTGAAGAAGAGAGCTCAAATGGTTTAGGCTGGGGCTCACGCGCGAGTCGAGTCAATGGCGCATAAGCCCAGAACCTAGCGCTGTATACCGTAGTCAAGGGAAAGCAAAGGAGGCATGATGAAGCTTCGTGGCACTCAATTGCAAGCCAATATCATGTCACGAGCTTGGCGACAGCATCCAACATGGAGGCTCTCTCTTCACTCCGATGACCCCAACAGAGGTTCTCCAAAGCCTTTCAACTGAATCGAGTGATTACAAGCGTCTCAACCCCATCATCAACATGCACCCTCGATGGCTATGTTGCTCCCCCGCACTCAAACGGCCTTTTCTTCCTCCGCCACTAAACCACGAGAGTATGAGGCGTTGAGGTCTGGACTGGATCTAGCAAAGGTTGATCTGGGGGAATCCGGGGCCCCAGGAAAATCACCCATGGAGATGCTCTCCCCTAGCCATGAGACTCAAGATATATAACACTCCAGACCACTCCATCTAAACTTGGCTTCCTCAGACTCAACTCATCTCTACAACTACTCGACAAATCATCATGACTGCCAACTCTAAGCGTGGAAGCATCGACCAGAAGCCTGAAGACAACTTTGTTGAAATGTCTGTTGCTGAGAAGCCTAGTGTCCTTGTTGACCCGGAGGCGGATTACTCTGGTGCGGTGAAGAAGACGGATCCAGCTGAGATTCGACTTGTTCGCAAGTTGGACTTTCGCATCATGCCTACTCTTTGGGCAATGTACTTTCTCAACTACGTGAGCTCGACACTGATTATTAGGGAGACTATGCTGACCCTTCATAGCTTGATCGAAATGCGATTGCGCAGGCCCGCTTGAACGGTCTGGAAGATCATCTTGGTCTCAAGGGAACACAATACAACACGTGTATCTCGATTCTTTTCGTCGGGTATGATGGAAACCTTGTCCTTTCGTTATGAAGATGCTAACCATTGATAAGCTACTTGCTCATGCAGATCCCATCCAACATGCTCATCTCCTCAAAACGCGTCCGTCCCTCGCTGTACATGTCAATCTGCATGATGGGCTGGGCCATCGTGTCAGCCTGCACCGCCCTCGTCAAAGACTACAAAGGTCTGGTCGTCGTTCGATTCTTCCTCGGTGTCGCCGAAGCCCCGTTTTATCCCGGAGCCCTCTACCTACTGGCAATCTTCTATACACGAAAGGAGATTGCTATGCGACTATCGATTTTATACTCAGGAAACATCTTCGCGACGTCCTTTTCGGGTTTGATCGCCGCGGCGACATTTGGTACGATCGATGGACACCACGGACTCAAAGGATGGCAGTGGCTTTTCATTATTGAAGGTGTCTTGACCTTTGCAGTCGGCATCATCGGAATCTTCACTCTGGCTGATAGCCCACTCACAACACGATGGTTGACTGAGGAGGAGCGTCAGCTCGCACACGATCGAATGCTGCGCGATACTGTCGGTCTCCAGGAGAGTAAGGGAGCTCGAGCAGGATTTTTCCAAGCTGTCCGTGACCCTCGCCTGTGGCTCTTCTGTTTCATCCAGAACATGCATCTTTCTGCTTGTTCTTTCAACAACTTCTTCCCCACCGTTATCGGCTCCCTTGGATTCAACAGCACCATCACTCTGGTCCTGACCTGCCCGCCTTACCTCGTCTCTGGTTTCTTTGGATACCTCGCAGGATGGTCTTCTGGTCGATTCAACGAGCGAACTTGGCATATCACTGCCTGCATGGGAATGGCACTTGTCGGATACATCATCTCCTGTGTTACGCTCAATACGCCTGCCCGATATATTGCTTGTTTCTTGTTCGCCAGCGGTGCATATGCAGTGAACTCAATGATTCTTGGTTGGGTTTCTGCAACGCTTGGCTCAACAGCTGAGAAGAAGTCGGTCAGCTTGTCAATCGTCAACGTCATCGCCAATGCTTCATACATCTACACTGCGTACCTGTACCCCAAGTCAGACGGCCCGCGATATCTGATCGGAATGGCAAGCAATGCTGGATTTGCAACCATGTGTATTGCGGGCGTTTGGGCTATGAAGATCTGGCTTGTTAAGACCAACAGAAAGCTCGACCGCAAAGGAAACACAGGCGCTACACGATACGCTTACTAGAGCTTGGCCCGGGTATTTACGTAGATCTGGCATACTCTGATAGTGGATCATGCCATTTCTCAAAAATATTCATACTGGATCATTCGTTCTTCGTCAGTTTGTCGCAATAGAGCCATGAACAGACACTTGCTATCTCATCACATCTATATGTATGGCGCACCGTGAATCAGAATCATCATTGCTTTAACCTCGGTCGGTATATGGCTTTAGAAATCCTTATTCTGGTAGGCAACTTCCACTTCGCTGGCAGTTGTGAAGCACACAAAGTACGTCTGAGCCTGAACCCTGTATTTAATCTTGTAGGCCAACTGTGAATGACTGACTCAACACCTCCGCGACGCACCACTCACTCCTACTGACAGAAGCACGTACGGTATTGATTGACATCTGATGCAAAAGCACATCAGGAATCAAGCCAACTGGGTATCACGGCAGTGGATCAACCTATAAAAGTCGAACGGGGGCGGGCATGTTCCCCTAGTAAATAATTCGCAGCAACTACATTCCACTGGCTAAACCACTGGTCTCGACTCCCTGCATTCTACATAAGTCTCTGTCATAAGAACACCTAAATAATGGAGTACTATCCGTACGAGCCCGCTGAGCGAAGTCCTGGCCGCTCTCCATCCTCTCAGTCTTCATATGAATGGGAGCCCGATACTGTGGATGTCAGAAAAACTCAAAATGGCCGGATAGAATTCCACATAAGTCTATTCAATCAGCCCTGCTGTACTATTGATTATATGGTGCCCCTAGACAATACAGAGAACGAACGACTTGTCTACAGAATCCAGTGGGAGCGGAAGCAACTGATAAGGCAGAAGATTCAGATTGAACTAGATCTTTTCATCGGCCGTCGATTTGATGAGGATGACTTTCTGCGCCAGCTAAGGCAACTTGCACATATATTGCATGATATGTTGAAGGGCGAGTTTGTGTTGCATTGCGCTAAACGCTGGCTATTTGAGGCTGCCTTGGCATCCGGTTATAGACGTTGAACAATGGGTACAGAGTAAGCTACGACGACTCCCAATCTCATAGTATCTTTTCGTAATGTCAGAAACATGGTCACTCAGGATATTAGTTATCACGCGTAATATTGTAAAGACACTGGCGATTCAGGTGAGAGACGATTAATGATGAACCTGCCCGTCAAAAGCACTATGAGTAACTAATAGATTTAGGAAAATGCAAACATTCCATACCGTTTAAGTATCTTCGAATTCAGTATAGAAGTTGCTGCCCAAGAAAAAGTACAATCCAAGGCCAGTGCGTGAACTGTAGCGCTCTAGTAGCAGTAATTCAGAGAGATAGGGTCGTCGATAGGGCAGCAACCGCTACCAGACGGACTACGGATACAGAAGCATGTAACCTTTAGCGGATTTTATATTAACAAACAACAAACCTTCTGGTCATCGACTGCAGATCCGACAAAATGTTCAGCATCCAATGTGCATTGGACGCCCAGGCAAAATCATCCAAAATTTAAACTTGAAACAGACTCAATTTATCTATTGGCTAAGGGTGCGGCACATCTAGCAGCTATTCAATCGTGGATAATCACGCTTGACCGAGCGCAGGTTCACATCAAATAGAGACCATACTGGGTAAACCCATAGGCCATATTACTTGGTTACCGCTTCAGTCGATGCTAGTGCACGGGCAGAATTAGTACTTGGTCAAGAAAAGCATCATTCAGACACTCATCTACAGCAGTCAAAGCAACAGGCCAATTATTGGTCAACAATTGGATACACATTCTGGCTGAAGCACACCGTTTACGTCAACGTACAGCGAGCTATTAGACACTCACAGCTACTGCGTATATCATTTGTAGAGAGATTCAACCAGTCGTGCATTGAGCACCAAAAATTCGCCATTATGTCGTGCTCGGATCTGTGGTTTGTGTTAAAGTGGAAAAGATCACCAGCTAGCTGAAAGCTGGCCTCGCACTAAAAAATGTATCAGCCCACTTGTGCTCCCTAGTAAAACTCCTGTTATCCAGCAAGGTGACCTTGGCGATATTTATCAGGGCTGGAAAGCATGTTCGTAAATACATCTTATTTGGTAAATTCTTACCATGGGCATAAAGATGTCGTCAACTGTGTGGAGCATACCCTAGCTAATCTGCTAAGTTATATGAGACATGCAGGACACTACTAACAAAAGCTGCAAGTGTTAATTGGACATCTTCCGAGAGCCTGGGGTCTCACTGTCAACAAACTTCAATAAAATCTTGCCTCTGATGTAGATCTATTGCCTGGCCCCAAAGTAACTGCTTGGATGCGGAAAAGATCAACCGGTAGCTGAAAGCTGACCTCTAACTAGGGGACTGGATGCGTAATCTGTCTCGATGCTTTGACTCTGATGGGCTGGGAAGCCATTGAACATTGTGAAAAGCGGCAGATGTGGGCCGCCTTGTACGATATGAACAGCGCGAGTAATGAGGGAAAGTTTCTTGATCTGAAGTATATATATCGAGGCCGCCTACACCAAAACCTCTTTTCTCCTCATCCTACAGCATAACAAGCCTTATCCTACAAACTTCTCACTTGACCTTTTCATTCACGTCCCAAGGTACAATTCTTCTCTGCCTTACTTGGTACTTAAAGATCTCTAACTCCTTCTTAGATGCCTTATGCCACAGGATTTATCAAGTCTACGGAGCCTGGTCACTTCATTGCCTCATTCGACGTTGAGGGAAACCCGATCACACTTTTAGGCAGTATAAACTCGCCCACTCAGTCCTTAGAAAGCAACGCCGCGACCCTGGAGTACAACTCTGTTGATAACCTCGGAGGGTCTCAGGAGTTCTTCGGAACCTTCGGAGGTGACGGCGAAGTTTCATTCCAGTTCAGAGATGGCACCGTGATCAAAGGACCTCTTGAGGATCCGGACGTACCCACCTCTCATGTTAGTGGTAAAGGATCTTGGTCTATAGCATAGTCTATCTCCATTGCAATTCGATGGGTTGGAAATCCCGGCTGGGCGACATTGTGTAGAGGAGGGGACGGTAGAAAAGTAGGGACCTAGCTCATATCCTCTGATAGACAAATCAACACTACACAAAGTTCCTCAAGAAAATCAGATCGATGCAATTGGGTGCGTCATATGATCGGCAACCGTCATTGGAGCTTGAACAGAAATAAGTCGGGACCGAGTCTGACGGAAGCCTCTCCGAAGATGCTGATTGAACGCAGGCTCGGATGGGCTCCATCGAACACGTAGCATGCAGGACACTAATAGTCTAGTAATACGGTCCAGCTTCTTCCGGAAAACATTTGTCCAGTCCTCGAAGTCAACCTCCTGCCACGATTACGCCTGGAGAATTTCACCATGGAAAACGAAATGATCGACAGCTAGTTGCAAGCTGAAGCAAAGCTGTAAAATGGCCAAGACCTTGCGTGCTATATATCAATTGTTGCTTGCAACCAATTAGATTGTCGAATTCGTCTGCACTACTTGGACTTGGAGGTCAAAGCGGGATGGCTGGGACCTCTG
This sequence comes from Fusarium lyarnte (nom. inval.), assembly GCA_014898885.1. NCBI lineage: Eukaryota > Fungi > Ascomycota > Sordariomycetes > Hypocreales > Nectriaceae > Fusarium > Fusarium lyarnte (nom. inval.). Next base: position 15,171 of record JAAVUB010000673.1, read on the forward strand.
GAATATCTCACGGTTTGTCATTACCCTGACCAATAATAACCTCTTTTACCTTCTTGCCCCCCTCTTCATAAGGTATACAACGTTCTGTATAAGAGTAGCCACAGAACGAGAAGTTGATCAGCGTAGTCACTCAATGAACGCCTTCCTCAGAGAGCTCAATCAGATCGCTAGGCTACAACGAATGTGTACTCGCATTTAACAATGAAAGCCAAAACTACAGCAACCTAGGACGCCAGAATTCAAACGTCAACTTTTTGGCGAGATTAGGGGATCTTCTGTGTATGGCAGAAACAAATTCTGGCTGGGCTTTTCACAACTATGACTGGAAAGTTACCAATACAGCAAGTCAAGCAAGAGACGTGTATTTAGGCTAATGCTTTGTAAATATTGGGTCAAGTGTAAACCGAGACTTGTGTATCATGGCTGACGTATCCGCCTCTGTATACCAGCCAGTCTAATACTAATATCCCACTGGCATCTACTACATGCTGTTGTTTGCCCAATCGTCACAAATTGAACTCATCTGAAGCCAACATCAGCCTCTATATAAAGCCCGAGGTGTGCAAGGGTGCCGAGTGAATTCTCAAATTCAAGGCAGTGAGTATGGATTGAGACATAAAGGCGGCTCTAAATCGTGATAGCCTTGGATTTGAGTTCGACAGTAAAATTGAACTTCAAAGGCTAGAAGATAAGGGTTTTGGCTTTCCAAGAATCGCCCGCTGTGCGAGGCGAGAGGCATGAATTGCTATACTAGTACTCTTCTTCCAGCTGGTGAAGTCTGGGGTGAGTGGGTATACTGGCAACGTAAAAACGACATAGAAACACTGCTAGGATTGATAGAATATGACCTGTGAGCTTGACCCTTCCATCCTTTCGTCGGCATAAGAGACGACCCGGTCCTTGAACTCATCAAGATCAAACTGCGTTACCCAACCTTGCTCCTGGAGGGCCTGCACAGCATACACGATCCAAGTCACGCAGCTTTGCTGCGGATGCGTATTCTTTACCGGTAGAGATATGGAATGAAACAAGCCATCTAGTTGCGCAAACGTAACATCCTCCGGTACTTGTCCGATAATGATACACCCAAGCGGTTTGGCGTTTTCATCTGGCTTGACATTTTCCTCGGCTCGGAGCCACCAAGTCATGGTAGGGTTGTGCATGCGAAAGGTAACTGGATTGATCTCAGATACATCGGTGGCAGAGAAGGCGTGGTAGTCTCGTTCCTCTTGACCATCAGGCATGATGATGATGCCCCAGTGATATGCCTCATAGCCAAAGACTCGCCGCTTGTCCCCGCGAGAGAAGTCGCCCCGATCATACAATGCCACAGCGACTTGCTGTACCATGGCGAAAAGCTGCGCTTATCAGTGTCCTAGTATCACGATACTGCGCGGCGACTAACCAGTTGAGCAGTTCATCCGAAGCCTGAAAGCTCTAGGAAACACGATTGGCCTTGCCAGAACACGACGCGGGCCGGTTGAAACTCGATGTCCTAGTGCTAGACCAGGTTTCTCCAGCGACTTCTTTCGCGATCTACGGGTTGCGCCTTGATCAACAAGAGATTGGGCTGGAGTTTGGGCGCGCGATATATGAAACAGATCATCTTGGGATTTCTCCGCGCCCAACGTTCAGAGTGGAGCGACAGATCGACATCGCTTGCAACGAAGATTCGTCGAGAGCTTACACGTGATCTGAAGTGAGAGCCAATGAGGCAAAGGACAGTTCACTGAGTACTTGAAAAGAGGAAACAGAGTGGGTTTCGAAAAAGTGAGTGAACATACAAAGCAGAAGACAGCAATTGGGTAAAACTCTCGATTGCTGCCCCATTACGAGACTGCAACTTGCACCGTAAGCTTATTGGAGTAGGGCATCGGCTCAGACCAGGCGGAGTGGATTTTATGTACCTAGTCTCTGGGGAATCACGATATAGGATTTTCAGCCAGGGCATAGCCTCATGCAGTCATCCAAATCAGCTCTGCAAGGTTGGTACGGAAGCCCGGATAAATAACTCTATCCACTGAGCTTACTCGCTACGAGGATTCTCGCATTCAGGCGTCAACTCCTCATGTCGGCTTACTCTATGTCACGCGGGACATTACTTACAGGATCCTTTTGCAGCTATATCTCCTCGTTCTCAACATGAATAGCTCGTGAGACTACACTCTGAGCGGCGAGGCTTCTGTCACGGGGACTCTGATTGGATTTGGGCTGGAAACTTGATTGAGCGATGCGGAGAACGACCAGGGTTATGGTCAAGAGAGCCTCGAAGCAAAGACAGAGGGCTGCTTACTTTGGAGGGATTGGGAACTGGCCGATTATTACGTGGCCTGACAGAACATGCATTGATGCTGTGATTTTTGTTTAGCCAAAGTATGTTCTAGAACAAAGTATAAAAGGGCCGTCTTGTTCCCAAGTAATTCAAGGCATTAGACAACAAAGCAACTCTATCATCAAAGAACATAATCCCCAAAACAGATCTCGCTCATCATGCATTTCCCAACCCTCCTCGCTAGCCTCGCCACTATCACTACAGCTGTAACCGCCATCCCTGCGGAAAAACCCCATGTCGGCATCGCCATCCTCACCGTCAACGAACCAGACGACAGTACTCTTCCTCTCAACGTCCCTCTCGGCGTTCTCACCCACCAGAAGAACAACAAGCTCACAGAGTTGGAGTTCGTCAACGTCTACTCTACTGTGAAGGGCGTCAAGCCTCCCAAGATGGACCAGATCAGGTGCCAGATGTACAAGGATCAGTATGGCACTGTGCCTGTCACCAAAGAGCTCACTGCAGAGAATGGTGTTGTGAGCAAGAAGCCCATCTACCTTGGATGGGTTCTTTGCCGTGTCAAGGCTCAGAAGTAGGCTGCAGTAGTTGAGGTCATTTGGATGTTTTACTTGTTTCATCTGGTGATAGGCGGAGCATTGAACATTGAATACAGGATCAAGTGTAATGACATGAGATTCCATTTGGTGGTAATCAACATTATCAAAGACCCTGTAGCAGCGCTTTTGTACCAGACTACCTATTGTACTTCCGTCTCATCGAACAGTAATGATAATAGCAGTAGTCGTCTCCGTCTCCGTGGACAAAGTAGTTGTGAACCTTGTTACACCAAGACTCGAACAAGCATCATAATTCTCATCTGCAGAATCGCAGTACGCAGCATGCTCGGGCCTATGGCTAGAAAGAATGGTAGTAGCAGCCTCATCGTCATCACGAGGGGCAACGATTCTTGTGACTGGCATGGCATGTTTGGCGATGATGATACCTCGGATGACACGACGTTTGCGAACCTCCATCACGGTACTAATATTGTGGTTAGAAAATGGTTCAGGACTGGGGCTGATCATACTTACACTGTTGCTGGACTGACGGTAACGGCGTTGAGGTCTGAACATCCTTCGTCACGAACTTCAAGGGAGGTTCCCCATCTGGAGAGGTTATGCCGGAAATACAGGCGTCTACGGTTAGAATAGTAGTTGGCTCGGTTGAGCCGTCCATAGTAGCGGAAAGAATTTCGGAGGTAATATCACTAGTTATTGAAGTTTGTGGTACACCATTCGTGGAAACGCTGTTCCGGGGCTCAGTTGAGACGTCCGAGCTGGAGGTTGTCTCCAGACTATCAGCCGACGTGGATGTCTCATCGGATGTAAAATACGATGTAGCAGAGCCTTTACCGTTAGTAACTGTGCCTGAGGTGACGTCAGGTAATGACACATCCGACGATGATGCTGTCTGATGGAATCCTTCTTTTGATGCAGAAGATGACTGTACCTCGTCTATCCCAGAGCTGTCTGCTGTTGAAGCCACCAAGGAACTCAAGGACGATGCCTGTGGCGAGACCTGGGTTGTAGTTATCGAGCCAGGCGACGAAGACCTCATCATTCCGGAGGCAAATATTTCCGTGTCGGCACTTCCGGTCGTCGAGGGGCCTGACGAATTGAAAACCTCTCCTGATGTGGAGTCGGCTGACGATGCAGAGAGTGTTTGGAATTGGCCTGGTGCCTCACCTGTTGAGATGACATTCTGTGTCTTAAGATTAGAGCTGCTTGTCCTCGAGGTGTCAAGACCAAATAATTTGCCATTCTGGCATTGTTCAACTACGGAGCTATTAGCACCAAACGGCTAGAGTCAAGTATAACATACCTCCATAGACCGACAGATCAACCGGTACGCAACCTGGTGGCCCCGATGAAAACTTGATGTAGACTTTCCCACTGGTATCCTGACAGAACCCAGCCTGGCCCCCAGGGAGCTTCCCATTCATGAACTGGAGGCTGCCACCCGAAGATGAAATGTCTTCGTGATAGCATCGTTGGGTGGTTGCCCCTTGTCCCGAGAGCCTCTTATACTCATCACCAGAGTAATAAATGGATACCCCATTCTCAAGAAGCAGACCGTCGGACAACGTAAAGACGGCAGCGAATGTACAGACTCCTGGGTTTTCATTACCAACGAAGCCGCCAGTTGCCCGTTTACCGAGGACGCGCTTGTCATTGTCAGGAAGAGATATGAGGAAGACGATTGATTGACAAGCTGGGTCATCGACACTGCTGGATTCCGGGGCGGTATTTGGCGTCGAGGTCAACTCAGCTTCATCAATGGTTTTCAGCGCGAATATATTGTCACCGGTGGCCTCTGCAGTGTTGTCGGTTTCAGATTAGGTCCAGTTGGTTTAACGTCTACAAGCCGAGTTTCTGAAGCTGAAGAACCTGTATGGTTATCGTGTAAACGCTTGTGCACATAATCTTACTGTAAGATAAATATACCCATACAGAGCTGATTCGCCATTGACGAAGCAATCTCGGCAGTTGTAGCGTCCAAGGTTGGGGCCAGGTCAGTGTACTTGGTTGCTTCGCAAATCTCTGTCGAGGTTGAGGAAGCTTGAAGGGGGACAAGGTAGGTTGGCACATAGGTAATGCACCAGGTTTCCAGTTCCGCTGGTGCTAGTTTTTTCGCTACATCATTGTCGAACGCCGCAAGGAAAGTGGCGATGAATACCTGGCGCTTCATGGTCGTCGAGTTTGACGTGTCCAGAGAAGTGAAGAGGAACTGGATCAGCCTGGGGAATCTGGGAGTAAAGGGTCAACCGGAGCCAACACACCGGATGTCTTATCCTGAAGAATTATTCAATCAACAGATAAGCACAATTCTATTAAATGACTGTGTTGGTTGTCATGAGACAGTTTTGCTGCAGCAAGAATGTACACTCAGCTTGCCACGAAGCCACAGCAAGGGCAATTGTTAAACTTGGGCCCGAACCATTTCTAATGATTGCAGCCATTCCTTCAACGAACGACTACTTACAAGGGAGGCTATCGAAGCTGTGTGCAATGGTGCTCCCCGCCATACTCGGCTGAGCTCCAATTGCACCTCCATCGTCAACAACATCCAATAGCGTAATTGGTTTAGTGGTAAAATTCTCCGTTGCCATTCGAGCAGCGTCGGGGAGCCCAGGGTTCGATTCCCTGATTACGCATTGCAACCATTGAAGCTCTTGAGCTTCATTTTTGCTGTTTTCAATTCATTTTTGTGGTGTTTTGGATGCGAAAAGTATTTTCAGTGGTGCTACGTGGTTTTGCCTTTGTTACTTGGAAGGAAGACTTTGGCGGGGCTAAATCACAGGGCGTTATGGGGCCTTAGAGTATGCAACCCACTGAAGTGAATAGACTGAAGGGAGTCTGTGCACTTACGGTATCATCACGAACGTAGCGATATTTATGTACATAAACAACTCGATGCGCTCAAAGGCTCAAATTGTAATGGCAAAGTTAGCCGCGGCTTCTCACCTTCTTGCTCATTTTCGGAATTCACCTTTTATCACTCATGTTCCACCTGTCATTACTTTCTTCAACGCGGCGCGTGCTTCCGGCGCGCTTCTGTTCATTTGATACCCGGTTTCCTGCAACTCATTGCCCTTACTCCAACGCGTCCCACAAATCTATGTCTACGCCAACTGTGACATATAAATACATCGAAGAAGTCGAGGTACTTGAAGAATATCGGCCCGGAGGCTACCATCCTGTTCAGATTAACGATACACTGCATCATGACCGCTGCCAGATAGTGCACAAACTTGGGCATGGTACATTCTCAACCGCCTGGCTTGCCCTCGACCGAAATTCATCCACCTACGTCGCAGTGAAGGTTGGGACTGCAGATGCGGATAAAGATGAAGTCGATATTCTCTCGAGAGTCGCAATGACCGGTGCAGATGAAACAATGATCCCACGAGTTCTTGACTGTTTCACTGTTAATGGTCCCAACGGATCACACCCATGTCTTGTCACAACACCTGCACGATGCAGCCTCATAGATACAAAATATTCATCTGACTCAGGCTTGTTTCAACTAGACGTGGCCCGGTCTCTGGCTGTTCAAGTTATAAAAGCTGTGGCTTATGTTCACTCACGCGGTTATGCCCATGGAGGTTAGTTTTTGATCCATTCATCCAACCACTTACTAAAGCCTCTTGCAATATCTTCACTTGGGCAACCTACTGTTACAACTTCCAGCCTCACTCAACAACCTGTCGATTGACCAGTTATACACAAAGTTCGGTGTCCCAAAGTTGGAGCCTATCGCTCGTCTAGACGGGTCCGTAGAACCTTTACCAAGCGGCGTGCCTTCTCATGCTGTTCTGCCTGTTTGGCTTGGCTTACCAAGTGATGATATCTCCCTGTGCGATGCCAAACTCTTACTCAGTGACTTTGGTGTCGCCTTCCGGCCAGCAGATAAGACAAAGTGCGAGTCCAATGCGCCCCTCGTTGTCCGCCCTCCTGAGTCGTATTTCGAGCCAACAATGCCGCTCACCTTCGAATCAGACATATGGAGCCTCAGCTGTCTGATATTTGAGTTATTTGCCCATCGCTCCCTCATTGATGGCATTATCGCCCCCCAGGACGACATCATCGCCCAACAAGTTCATCTGCAGGGTATTCCACCGCCTGAATGGTGGGACAAATGGGACAAGCGCTCGATATGGATTGATGACAAAGGTCAGGCGCTCAGTAACGACCGGGATATCTGGTCATGGGACAGACGGTTCAGACAGTGGATACAAGAGCCGAGGAAATCGGAGGGTATGGAAAGCATCAAGTCGGAGGAGGCGGCTGCGCTATTGGACTTACTGAAACGAATGCTTGCATGGAGGCCAGAGAATCGGCCCCAGGCGCAGCAGTTATTGGAGTCAGGATGGGTGAAGGAATGGGCATTGCCAGCCTACAACAGAACCAACAGAACTTCACAAGTTGAAAGAGCATGAAATTTTGCTTACCTAGGATATTTTCCGGTGGTAGAAAAGAACTATAGCAAGGGATTAATAAACATATCTGCACAATTGAGGATCGGTCAATTGACAATGTCCGAACCGTTGTACAGACTTTGGGGCAGTGAAACGCTGTGACTCTTATCCATATACCCAGCCACCACGGGATCCTCGGACGCCTCCATCTCCATCCCACGCATGCCGAAGTCCCTCAAAGTACGGAAACCATCACTTGATTCCAAACCAATCCAGGCCATTATCTTATCTAATCACTTATATTCGGATTCCACGTCATCCCCGGCATTTGAATCTCTTCCGCGCCCCCCGAAACATGATGTCAGCAGGCCCCCACACGCAACCCCTGTCTAAGGCTGAGAATTCGCATTCGTCCCAGGGATTATGCAGCGCTTGGTCATTGTGATTGGTGGAGGTCCGAGTCTATTTTTGTGATCGACGGATTGAGGAGTCGGGATTCGTCCACGCCACGGAGCAAGCCTCGTTCTGACTACTCAGCGAGTGGCTCATGTTAACAAGACTTACGAAGCCCGCCGGGGAAGTCAGCTTTGCTTTACGGAAGCCATGGGAAATCTGTCTTTAAATATGCACTGATATTCGGATTCTCGGTGGCAATTTATCGCAGCCACATTCGGTCCTTTTTTGCTCCTCGTTTTTTGTATGTTTTTAGTTCGTTTAGCAAGCGCTCCAGTTTTCAATGGACAGTTACGACGATTTTCAGAGCACGCCAACTGGCAAAGTCTCCAAGGCTAAAAAGGGAAAGCCTGTTCACGTTTGTTCCGAATGCCAAAAGGTAAGCCGTTTTGTAAGAAGATGTAGATTACCCACTAACAAAATCAGGTATACACTCGAGCTGAACACCTGAGGTACAACTTCTGCACTTACACTCGAGATAAAGACAATATGCTCACCAGTTGACAGGCGGCATCAGTCTTCGCACCAAGAGCCCCAGTTCGAATGTCCAGTATGTCAGAGACGCTTCCATCGCAAGGATCTACTAGAAAGGCACTACAAACGGTGAGTAATGAACTCCGCGAACATGGAACGCTTCTGACAACAATTTGTATAAGGCATGAGGAAGGAATCGATGAACCTGTTGCTTCTGAATACATGCAGTAAACTTACAGCGTTGAAGGCGTTTGGGGAGTTTGTTTCATTGCTCATTCCACTATTGTCAAGAAAGTACACAAACAGGGCTAGGGAAGGATTGATAGAGGTAATTTCGAGAAGGGCTGGTGGAGTAGGTTTGCCAACGTTTATGGATTAAACATTGGCCTGAAGGATAGATGTGATGTATAAATATGTCGAACGTAACAGATCCGAGACTTGAAATGAATACCTAGTTTTTTATAGACTGTGGAGAAATACAATATTTAAATGAATTTAGCTTATATAGGTACAAGAATGCTTTAAACCCTAAGTTATAAACAGAACAAATTAATCAATACGAAGATAATACTGCAAAAATTTACAAGTTTCTAGAATTCATAAAAGCAAGAAAGTCACGAGTAACTGCAAGTCTGCAAGGAGAGTCAAGCTGTTCCGTTCTACAGGGTAACACAGCCCAGTTTTCTCTGACTCGCATCACACTATTGGCCACAGGCTATCGAACAGCCCCTTACTGTTTTAGTCCGCGCCCATGTTTCGGTAAATCATACAGTACTAACTGTGAAATTCTTTAAAAGATTTATTGCAGACTGTATGCCCCTGATACCCGTGAATAGACCTGTTCCTGAAGCCTAGCTAGGACTTGGATAATGAGGTATATCTTTCTCAAAAGGCATATCCTCTCCACAAAGCTTTTTTTGAAGCTGATCCATAGCGCGACTGCCATCCCTGATTTGTGGAAAAAGCCCATACGTCCGCGACGTCGCTGCCGACTATAGAGAGCAAGGAATATACCCAGGGTTGAAGTGTTAAGACTTAACACAGAACGAATCATGCTATGAGAGAAGAATTCTCAACAATCTCTTTAGGAAAGGATGGCTGAGAAACTGCTATATGGCATAATTTGCTGGTTTATGTAAAAAGGGGTAGGTAGAAATATTGCCAGACAGAGCTCAATTCCGCAGCATCAAATTATTACAGACTTTGATTAATTGATTTCTTCAAGTATATGCATGCTCTTAATTAGTACTCGAAACCTCTATTTTATATCCAAGAATTAGTCCTAATGCCTTATCTGTCTAAATGAATCAGGAGGGGCACTGGAGCGATTTGGCGCCATCGCAGTATTGGAAAGAAATATCTGGTAAGTCAAGTTTTATGCAAATGGTGAAAATAAATTGACGCTGTTGGGTATGCATATCTCAATTGTTCGCCTTGCAGGTATTGTAGTATCGCTGGAGAGTTTAGCCTACCAGGCCAAGGACCTCCATCAATGAAGCCGTCGGAAATCAATTGCTCCATGGGCTAGTAAGACTGTGAGGATGTTGCTCCAGGTAGTCAATATAGTCTACAATCTATCACTATTTGGTACATACGACCAAAGCTCGTAGAAAATACGGGATCCCGTCCGCTCTCCCATAGTCAAGCTGCGAAGCGCTGGATTAGTAGTTGGGTCGGTGACGACCAGCGAATCCCCGGTGTTGTATGTTTTTTGCCTTCCAGCCATTCTCAACGATGGGATACAACATTCGTCATGAATTCCTTTTTGTGGCTTTGTAGTGTTCAATTGCTGCCAATGTCTTCTCTATTCTTCTGACTCTGATTCTTCAACAGGCATCTCAACCCCAAGCCCCACCAAGAACTCGGCAACATCGGGCTTCGCGCGAGAGCATTCTAGCAGATCCTCCTCCTCTAGCGCATTGATATCTGCACCGTGGCTAATAAGCAGCCTGACAGACTCCAAGCATCCATACACTATCGCGTGTGCCAAAGGTGTTAGTCCATCTTCATCCACCGCAGCGACATTGGCCCCGCACTCCAATAGCCGCTTGACTACATGAGACGAATCTCCAATCTCGGCTGCGATGTGCAGCGCTGTTTGTCCATTTGCTGCCCGAGCCTCAATGTTGTCACCACGATCAACAAGCAACTGGACTAATGTCTCCCTGGCTCCAAAATGAGCAGCGAGGTGAAGGGGAGTATACTCTTTCGTATAACAACGCCATCTCTCCTCCTCAGCCTCAAACTCATTATAGCTCTCTTCATCGAAATACGGCCATGCTTCAGCAGCTTGAAGATAAGAGTCCACCGATCTATGTGAAGCTGTCATCTTTAGAAAATCTATGTCGTAGGACAATGCCGGAAAGACTGCAAGGCTCGGTGAAAGGGTTCTAGCGGCGTAGCAAAGAAACGGATGCGCTCTAAGCCTCTCTTTTAGCTCGCCAGACGACTTGCATGCGCCTTTGTGGTCGCCTCTAGTTAGATACCGAAACGTTGCCCTAATGTGTCGGGCGTGGTAGTTATCGTCAAACACCTCAGTTCGCAAAAAGTCCATTAGTAATGGAGATCGCAACTTCATGATCTTAGTTTCAGCGTCAATGAAAGCAAAGTCAGCACAGGCGTTGGATATTTGTGTCAGAGTAAACACTGTGTTGTCTTCGTCTCTGATACCCCAGGCGATAAGAGCCTCCCATAGCATTGATGGAGTAAAGGTGTATCCGTTTTCTTCGCCGTAGACTAGGTAGTAAAGCGAACAGAGAGTCATGTCTGAATGTCTTGAGGTTTGGATGTCGTTGACCAGAGCTTCGCAAAAGGCTCGAGGGACATCCATGCTAGAATTTGGTGACCAGGACTCTACCAGGCTGAGAAGGACCGTGTTCGGTTGCGATGCGATGTTAGTGAACCAACTTCGTATGATAGGAAGAAATCTTAGAAACTTTAGCGGATGCTATCTCAGAAACGCAACAAGACCTACCGGCCATCAGCCATGTCCATAAGCTTCTGGTATGGAAACGGCCTGGTATGAGAATCATCCAGAACCTGCGCACTGACAGGTGCCTCGTCAATAGCTTTCACGTGGTATAGACTCAAATCCTGGTCTGTTGCGCGAGCTGTGATCGTGCTCATACCGAAGGTATCAATGAGTGTATCCGACGGTGGACTTTGACTGGTCATCATTATTTGTATTCGAGTCTTTTTCCTTAGCAGAATTTCCATCATTTCACGTAAACCAACCTCATTCGAGGCGTCGACCCCATCGAAGATGATGATAATCCTACTGAACTCAGATGGTAGCATCTGCAGTATAGCCACGGTACTCTCGACATCTCCAAAGCCATCGTCAATCGTCTCCGAAATTTGGGCTGGCAGCGTGGATTCCTCCGACAGTTGTGATACCAACTGTCTGGTGATTGAGCGCAGCGCAAGGTTGTAGTCAGCGAGGTTGTATTGCAGCTCATGCCTACCAAAATGATATACGGCGGCTCCGGTACTTGGTTCATCCAAAACATAGCTCACTAGACTTGTGGTAGCAAAAGTTTTGCCAGTTGCGCCTGATAGTCGTTAGCCAGGCACGAAAAAGTAATGGAAGTTGGTGAGGTACTTGGTCCATGGAGCCAAAGCACAGAGCCGTCCTTTCCGCTCAGCCAATCCTGGGTCGTCTCATTGTCGAAAAACCACTGGGAGACCCCGGGAATACACGCATCAGTGAGCAGTCGCTGTTGAGTGGCTGATTGATCACCCGGATTTAACCTCCGAAGCAGGGTTTGCCGGTCACTCAGTTGCATTATGAGATATCTTATGCAAGTATAAATAAGCGGTTAAGTATTTAATAACTCAAGGCCAACTTAACTATTTATCTGATGCTACCTTGGTAGAGTGTCCGTGGCCTGGCGGAGAAATTCACAGCCGTTGCTCAAGGATTGGCTGCATCGTATAATAATTGCCCCCACTCGGTCGCTAGTTTTGAAACAAGCCTCGTATTACAAAAAGGGAGCCTGTTCTGCTCCAGGCATCAACTATTCCCCAGTCGTAAGATTCTGGAAGATCAAATCGATTCTCTGTTTGCCCTTTGGGTCATATTCGTCAACGTATCTCTCCCCAAAAGGCTGCATCCAAGTGTCTGCAGTATATCAGTAGAGGCCGCGCAATAGGCAGCAGAATTACCCACCATATGTCGTTTGAGGTTTCGTCTCACAAAGCCAGATGATAGTCTGGTTGACGCTGTCCTTAAGATCACTTTTCGGAAAAGCTTTGGCAATTGCGGCATAGTCCTCTCCCGAAACACCATAAGCTGGTCCCGAAAAGTCCATTGCGATGCCTTTCGATACAATCTGCACATCAAGTTCTTTGAAATATGATATAGACCGTTCTGTATGGAGCGCGATCGCATCCCATACAAGCTGAACATTCCTCTCACCCCAGAACTTTCCATCTTGGTGCTCTTGTATGAATTCACGCGCTGCGAAAGCCCCGTCTACTTCAAATCGACGGTCAGCGCTGATAACGGGTGACTCTGCTGTCGTGTCCCAGCCAAGGTCGTGCAGGAGCGTGGCGACAGCGTGGACTTCGAGGTCGATGCTGTCACTAAGGGTTTCGTTGACATTGATCATGAGGACTCCGTAGAGCCAACATCGCATGACGTGCTTGTAGATGGGGTAGCTACTATGCTTCAACGCAAATGCTTCGGCATCTTGAACGATTGGCGTGTTGATGAGTGATATGCCAGCGACTCTTCGCGTAGGATATGAAAACCCATTGGTGTTGGCTTCACAACTGCCACAGAAAAGGGTCGCAAGAAAGACAATAGCTCTGATCCGACGGATGAACAACATGACGTTACTTGGGTTATACTTCTGAGTTCAGAGGGTTTCACAATATTTATTTGGATTTTGAACAATATATAATCCATACCATTAGAAATCAACATAACTATGGAATTAATAATTCACCTTCTTTGAGCAAGTATTGCTGACGTGAGACTCCAGAATACATGAGCGAATGTCCTACGGACCGACGGTATAGAATCACGAAAGAGAGAATAAAGTTCTTTCGAGATTTTTGATGTCCTCTAGTGCCATGGCAGTAATAAAGCACTTATATAATAGGAACTGAAGATATACAGTCTTGTACTGGGGATAAGAGTCACTCAAGCTGCTGATACATGGCACAGCGTTCTATCAATATTTTCGCGCATCTCGCTTTGCTCTAGTATTTGAGGCGATTGTACTTAGCTTTGCTGCTATTGAAAAGAATTCAGGTGCCTTGCAAGTGTCTTACAATATGTTGCCTTTACAGCTGCACTGATGTATTTCGAGGGCTAAGCCCATACTTCGAAATTATATGATGATCTATAAATATTCTTCCTGAGGCTCTGATCTCTATCTACTACCATGTCCATGGCTTTCATAATTATGGCTAGTCTGCATCTTGTAAGACCCGAGTAAAAGGAATTGCATCATCACTCCTTGCTAACCCCCTCAAGAGGCCAAACCATGCCGCGAATGCGATATCCCAGTCTGTCCATGTAGTATGAGACATCAAGTCCATGAACTCTCCAAGCAATGACTCTCTCGCCAAGCTCTTCCACTAAACTAAAGTTAGGTTTCATTATCTCCAGATGAGCGCTCACATGTGTCGAAGCATCAGGTGTCTCCCAGATGCTCATCATCAGCAAGCCATCCCCGTCTACAAGATTCATCAGCTGTACGAATTTGTCATTTGAAACCGTAATGACTTCGATATCGCCAGGTTTCATCAGCTGACAGCATTGGAGAGTACCTGGCTGGACTTCCTTTGACTTGGATAACGCGAAACTTGTCCATGATGTCCATTGACCCATGAACACGTTGAGGGGAAACGGATGAGGGGCTGCGTTGGAAGGGATCTGATGACGCCTAAAGAGGTAAGAAGTTGCAGCTTTGCGGTTCAAGAGGAATGACACTAGAGCGTGTGCAATAGACAGCTTAGGATGGGGGTTGACGGTGTCGATCCGGGCATTCTCATCAGTAGCCTCCCGGTGAACGAAATAGATGGCTGAGTTCTCGAGTATTCCCTCTTCCTTACGGTATTCCTCACCTTCCAAATCGAGACCAAATTCATGCCTGTCAGAATAAGACTCGACGAAGGACAGCATGTCAAAGTCTGCATTGGCGTCAAGATCCGGTCGGCGAATCGGAGCACCTCCTGACTCCGCGTCAACAGGTGTTTTGGCGATAAAAGAGTTGTTACGATCCATGGTGTAAGGTGTTGCTGTAATGTTAGATGCGTTGTTTGGTACTGGTCACTCTGGTGTTATTAAACAAGAGATGGAACAGGTAGAATGCTTGGAAGCCCAGGCTCATAAGTACTAAGATAATAGACACATTTACGCAATCACGGTGTTTTGTTAGCATGTTCAGCATTGTGTCTCAAGATTGTCAAAGGACTTTGTGCAGACAAAGGGCGATGCTTTGGAGTGCTGAAAAAGAGCAGTATATCCCAGATATCAGCAATAAAGAACAGTCTATCGCTCAAATACAAGCAAAACAAGTGAGTGTAATTTGACGAACATGAAGCTATCTGAACAATCCACCTGCTACGTCAAAGCAAGAGACACTTCAAAGACGCCCAAACCCGTCTAGCGGGTACTAGGAACTTTTGCATCTTAAGCTTATTCGTATGGTTCACAATCCCTGTCCCCAAGCTCTTCTTCCACCTTCCAAAACAGTGCAACCTCAAGAAAAAACTCGCCATTGCCCAATTAAAGCCTCTCGGAATTCTTGGTCTCGCGGGGTTATCATTGTCTGCCAAGATGACCCTCATCTGGTGCAACGTTGATCGGGCTTGGTCACATTTTAGTGCAGTAAAAGTTCGACTGTCGTTGGTGCAAGCAAAAGTGCCTGGGAGTCGTCACCGCTAGCGATAAGGCCTCCGCTAACCAAGTCTGCTGGCGATCATCATAACAGCCTCTTGGCTAGATATGACCTTCCAGAAGCGAAACTGTTTCCGCGAACTTGTGTCCATCATGATTTTCCGTCATGGATTGGTTTTCTTGGCATTGCGATTACCTCTGATTGCGTGACTTGTTGACCTGTATAAAATAGAGACTGGCCGCCTTTGTGTGACTCCCCGCTTTCGTTTTCACGACCAGTTCAAGTATCGCACATCGTCAACATGAAGTTCACCACTGGTGTCGCCACATTACTGGCGCTGGCTCCTGGCCATGGCCTAGCCAAGGCTCACAAGCTGGAGTCTAAGAAGATCCAAGCTGACATGAAGACCAAGAAGTAATTGGCCCTCATTCCTTACATCAGCGAAAGGCTAACGTGATGTAGTCTCATGTCAAACCTCGAGGCCTTCAACGATATTGCCTTTGCCAACGGTGGTAACAGAGCCTTCGGTCTTCCTGGATATGACGCTTCAGTAGACTACATCTTCAAGCGCATCTCGAAAGTCAAAAACGCGAAAGTCTGGAAGCAGAACTTCCCGGCGCTCTTTGCTTTTGTAGACTCAATTGAGCTCAAGGTTGACGATACGCCCGTCTATGTCTACGGCCTGACTTACTCCCCCTCAACGTCCGAAGAAGGCATCACCGCCGAAATCGCGCTCGGTCCCGAAGGTGCAGCAGGTTGTGACGCCTCATCATACGATGATCTCGATGTCAAGGGCAAAATCGTGCTCGTTCAGCGCTTCCGCTGCCCTACCGGCGGAACTCTTGCTGGAAGAGTGATCCCCGCTGCTGCAGCTGGTGCATCCGCTGTCATTATCTACCATGATCTTACCACGAATGTTACTGCTGGATCTCTTAGTCAGCCTGATCCTGAAAAGCATGTCCCAGCGGGCTTTATTAACCTTGTTGATGGAGAGAAGATCAAGGAAAGGATTGAGGCGGGTGAGACCGTTACAGCGCATTTTCAGCAGACGCAGACTATTGAGGAGAGGATTACCCAGAACATTATTGCTGAGACCAAGGGCGGTGACGCTCGCAATGTCATCATGGTATGTTACCCGCTCCAATGATCAATAGCCATATTGACGACTATCCAGCTTGGTGCCCATCTTGACAGTGTTCAAGCCGGCCCTGGCATCAACGACGATGGTATTTCACCATGCCGCGTTTTATCATGACTCCACTAACAAAGCTAGGCTCCGGCTCATCCCTCATCCTCGAACTCTTCCTCGCCCTCTCCAAGTACAAAACCAAGAACAAGATCCGCTTCGCATGGTGGGGCGCTGAAGAAAACGGCCTCCTCGGCAGCAAGCACTACACCTCCACCCTTCCCGCCAAAGACGTGAACGATCTTCTCGTCTATCTCAACTTCGACATGGTATCCAAGGGTTTCTTCGGTGTCGCTGACACGGATGGAAGTTCTCACGGATCAAAGGCGCCCAAGGGCTCTGAGGTCACCGAGAAGATCTTCACCGAGTACTTTGAGAGCAAGGGTATTGAGGTTACGCCTGCCGTTTTGACTAATGGCAGTGATTATGCGCCTTTCTGGCAGAATTTGAACAAGCCTTTTGGGTTCTTGCATACTGTAGGTGTACCTGTTCAACTGTGCTTCACAACTAACGAAAGTTCAGGGCACGGCCGTTGCGCAGGATCCTTGCTACCACCAGGCTTGCGACACTATTGACAACCCCGACTCCAAGACTCTCACCATCAATGCCAAGGTAAGCCGATCTCACGATCCTGATTGAGGAGATACTGACCTATATAGGCTGCTGCACACATCCTGGCTGTCCTAGACGACAGAGGAACAAAGCTCATTCCCAAGACCAAGACTACTGCCGCCTCTTTGCAGGGTCTCCAGGAGCGAAGTGTTGGTCCTGATCTGGCTCAGATTGATGAGCTCGAGGCTATGGGTATTAGACACTTGGGATGCGGTATTCACGAGATATAGAAGTTTGTCTCGCAAAGTCTAGTCGCTCAAAAATGATGTGATGAGTTATGAGCAGTATTATGTCGATAGATAAAAACAATCTGAGCATATTCGACGCATTTCCTCATTCGCCCGTGAACGTGTCAACAGACCTCCACTTCCATTTCCTAAACCTCTCATAAGACATGGGATCAGTACCCCAGTAGTTACATATGTCCTCCGCCGTCAAGATCCTCCAATCCCTTTCAAACTCAGGTGGCCTCGGCGCCGACGTATCAACCCCTTCATCCCACGCTATCACATCTTTTCTCTTCGCCCAATCTTCGCCCGTCACTTTGCAGCCTTTACTACGCTTGCATCTCTGCCCACAAGATTCGCACTTATAGTTCTTCCAGTCTTTTGCGTGCTCGAATTTCCAGGCGTCGGATTTGCCATGGGGATATGAACATGATCGTCTAGTATGGCCCATCTTGTTCTTGAGTCTGTTATCGTAGTACCGTTGTGCAAGCTCTGCAGTGTTGTAACGTTGGGGGTGGCCGTGGCGAAGAGAGTCTCGGTAAAGTACGTTTGTTGTTATCCAACAGCTCGAACCTCTTTCTAGATATGTCTCGATAACGTAATCGCTTCTAGTGAGCATCGCTCCATCACATACATCTTCTGTCTCGAATTCTGTCGGCATGGACGAGTCGACTACCCTGATCTTCACCCGCTCTTGTTCAAGCTTTTGGAGAAGTTCTCTGTTTGTTGGGTCCTTCATCTGCGCAGCAGAAAGGTAAACTTCAAAGTCATCGCGAGTCATCCTCCAACTATCAGGCCTGGAGTTCTCCAGAAGCCATTCAAGCACAAAAGCATCGAAAGGATTGGAATGACCGATAATGTAGTGGTGTCGGAGACCAGGTGGAGGTGAGCTGCGGAGTCGTGGAGCACCAGTTCCAGCAGGATCGTTATGAACTTTCTGACCGACCCATGACCATAGAAGCATTTTGAGATTGTACCAGCAAGATTCGTAGTATTCTCTTCCTTTGTCTTTGTCGACAATGGTTCGTATGTAGGCGGTTCTTGTTGTTGTCGGTGAAGCCGTCGGGTCTTCCATTGGTGCTGTAATAAGTTGATTCGCAAATTCGACGGGATTGAAGACCAATGCTCGGGTGTTGGCACAGGCTGCAGAACAACATAGTTCAGTACTGAGACCCTACTGATTCAGTGTTGTTTAGAGAATTCGCGTGTATTGATCGCTACCAGACGTAGTACCAAGCTGAAGTCGGTGAGTGACTCATCGCGAATCGAACCAGCTCAAATACAAAACAGACCTGGTGTTGGTGTTTAGATCATCAATAAAGTAGCTCCAAGTAGCTGCTGGACTAAATGAAGTATGAAGTGACTTTGACGGTACCCGCTTCAAACCCGACGCTAAAATAGTCATGAGTCTTTGTCATGCCTCTCTGCCAGACAGACTTCTTCCAATATCTTACGATAGCAATTCATTGCTGGATTCAGCGACTGAGTCGAGACTTGAATAAAGGTCTCGTGAAAACAATTTATGTCCTATCCCTATGGGTATTTCTATACTTCATCGATTCTATAATCTACGACTAATCCCTTTACTGAAACTTGACACCCTCAGCCTTCTCATGAGCATAAGGAATACTGGGCGTCTTCCATCGCGGCGTCACCTCCTCATCGTTTAAACCGACTACAGGCTTAAGTATGCTCAACTTGTTTCCATCAAAAGCGCTTGCCTCAAAGCTCTGGTACCATCCACCATCTTCCGACAACTCCTTACCAAGGACTCTCTTCCAGCCATCCCAAACCGTCATCAAAAGATCAAGAACATGATGCGATCCTCTCATCTCGGCCCACTGGAATCGCTTGGAGCATTCAGAGACAGTTTCGGGTGAGTAGAGGCCAACGTCAGGTCGAAGAGCGAACGCGTTGACTGCGACGAGGGATGCGTGAACGGCATAGCTTCCGCCTTTGGTGGCGCGATCGCGAAGGGCGAGAAGAGTAGCAACTGCGCCGAGAACGCCGGAGGTCATGTCGCTGACTGGTAGTGAGGGTAGAACAGCTTCGTTATCGGGCAGGTTGAGAGAACGACCAGTAACGTATGCTGATCCCGCAGCTGCATCAGCAATTTGTTGCCAGCCAGGTCTCTCAGCGTAGAATCCATCAGGGCCATAACAGTTCTCCGAAACGTGAATGATACAACGACCTCGCTCTCCAGCAATCTTGAGGATGTCGTTTAATCCAAGGCCAAACTTGGGCATCTTGTTCAAACGGAAGCCTTGAATGAATACATCTGCCTCGACGATGAGAGTCTTGATGATAGCTGCATGCTCAGGCTTTCGGAGGTCAATAGCAATAGTGCGCTTTCCGGAGTTGAGAGTGAGTTGCATGATATTGATATCAGGTAGGTGAGGAGGGTTAACACAGATAACATCAGCACCAAAGCTAGACAAAATCGTGCCGATTTGAGGGCCGGCGATTACGTGGGTCATCTCAACGACTTTGATACCGGCCAGCGGGTGCTTATCGGTTCGATCGAGAGGAGGGAACGCAACAGGCGATGTAGGAATAGCTTGAGGTTGAGCCTTGACATTGATAAGGGGGTGAGCAGCGAGTGGCTTGCCCATCTCGCTTTCGTTCCATTGCTTGGGGGTGAAGCAGATGCTACCGCAGTTGCCGTTGACGAGGTTTGTAAACTCAAGCTTTTCAGGTGAGAGTTTGCTTGTGAATTTTGCGATGTGCACGGCTGCTTCTTCGTTGGAGGCAATGGCCTCAGATGGGTCTACGCCGATGGACTTGAGGACTGGCTCCGCGTTCATGGAGCCGTGGACTGAGTACCAAACGTCAGGATCAGAAGTAGGATAAAGTCCTGTAGTGCGATACTTGAGAGGCGTATCAACCCATCCTCGTTCCCAATCTGGCAACAGCTTCTTCAATTCTCCAGACTTGGCCAATGCAAAGACATCTTTGCCATCAACATATGCGGTAGCAACGTTGCCTAACCACAGTCCCGCATGTGTAGTGTTGACAGTGACTTG
Source organism: Fusarium lyarnte (nom. inval.) (assembly GCA_014898885.1). NCBI lineage: Eukaryota > Fungi > Ascomycota > Sordariomycetes > Hypocreales > Nectriaceae > Fusarium > Fusarium lyarnte (nom. inval.). The sequence goes on from JAAVUB010000673.1 coordinate 35,247, forward strand.
TCGACACTTATCCTCAACACCTCGAAGAGTGAGAATCTCGTCGGCTACTAAACCGGCCATAGCATGAAGAGCAGCTACGACGGAGACAGCTTTGATGGGGCCGGAGATGACTGGGAACTCATTGCCTGTGAAGATCACTTTTGAGAGAACGGATTCATCTTGGGTGAAGCCGGGTGTTTGAGAAGCGATGAGACGGAAGATGCGTTGTGTGTCTTGAGGGACGGGGACGAATGTGCAGTCGGTGTGAGTACCGGGCCCGTAGACGTCTGGGACTCTGGGTTCTTGTGACATATTGATGGCTATGAGATTAAGGTGTAGGAAGAGAGTAACAAGTGAAAATGGAAGGCAAAGCTGGAATGAAGGTCAAGATACAGATGATGGAGATAGCTTGGATGATGGTCAGGCCGGCATCTTTTCTCACTTTGGAATGTTGATAAAGTCGGTGTAACGACAAGTTATCATTATCACAAATTTTCAATCACCAATGATCCCATTTTTCAACTCCACCAGAATCATACATCGTCACCATTTCCATAATCGGCCCCGATTCGCAGGACTCGAAATCGGCAATCTTAAAGGCGAGCGCGAGCGGAAATGGGACATACGAGAAAAGATTGGAATTCTATCTCCACGCGTCTGCAACATGAGGCTCAAAAGTCCGACATGAGGAAAGACGTTCTCAGGGCAGAGCTTTTGATTTGTTATGTCTTCTCCACGATGACGCAGAAACGGAACGGAACAGTGGAGAAACGCGGACACTTCGGCACTAGAAATGAGCTAGAAATACTTCAGAAGTCGAAAAAGAAGCAATGAATGAGATAAACAGGTGAAGATTGGATTATTGGGGATTGATCTGATGGAGATTTTGCCACTTGGAGCAATTCGAGTGCCGATGCATGACGGTGATGAGGGTAAAGGCCAAAGTGCGATGGAGATGTGTAATTAATATACATAATGCGATCGCATTGCCATGTTCCTATTGCATAGCGCGTCTCGCGATTGAATATGTTGAGGCTACAAATATATATCCCTATTATAGACAGCAGTAGACCTCCGATAACCTGGTTTCAGACAGTACTTGCGGCAATCTCTTGTTGGACCGCAATTCTGATTAAGTCTGTTAGACTTAAATGACAGCAGTGATGCTTTCTCAAAGTACATTTTACCGTCAGAATCCGAACCAAGTCTTATCCTCCAATACGTTATTTCTCATCTCCGGAAATCCTGTTCCGAATAGTGGCCAGGAGTAGCTCGAACACCGCATCGTCAGTTCCTACTCGGCTATTGAGACCACCAATCGCCATGGCCCATGATGAACTTCTTGAGGCCTTTCATACAGTCTTCTCCAATGGTCAAGGACGCGATGCCATCTGATGTTATACTCTGTGGTTACAGAGGTAGAAGGATTATCCTCTAAGACAGCACGCGGATCTGTGTATCCGTCCCTGGTCAAGGGGCTGTGTTGACGGGCCTCGAGTAAGAAAGGACAATCGTCTAGGTATAGTACCTCGAGACCCCCGCTTCCATTGCTCTCTCCAATAGTTGCAATCCAGTCAATTTGTCGTTGCTCAGCAAAGACGAATTTCCCAAGAGCTAGAACCTTGACTGAGACAATATCCCAATCTCATTGAGATTTATTCTCGGGAACCAGCCCCAGTGCTCAGTGTAGTAAAGAGATAGAGTTCTTAGATGGGCCCCTAGACTTGGTGATAACCAACTTGAGGGTAGCTTCTGGAAGAATTCGTGCCTCTCTCGGGGAATGTTAATCTGAGTTTGAACTCATGATGCTCTGTCGTGACCAAGAGTTTGAAATCCTGCAAGCTAGGCAGGCGTAGTACTTGCTGCCAAGCTTTTGAAGAAGCCAGATTGGCATCATGATAATCGGCCAAGTTGGAAATGGTAAGCTCTTGGAGGTGCTCTGCGCACTCAGCAACCAATTCTAGGTCATCATCTGGGTATATAGCTTCGAAAGAACAAATATTCGCCCTCTCATCTATTTCGACTTGTCTTGCCTGTGTCCACAATCCTACGATGCAGTGAGAGACAGTATCAAGGATTCTACATCGAAACGGCCAGTCTTCCTCAATCGTTATTGTTTGCCATGGTCTGGTGTCATCCCCGCAACATTCACTGAACTTTAAGTGCAGGTTAGTGAGCTTGGAAAAGTACCGGAGGTAAGGAAGGGCGTTAAAGAAGCCACTGGGGAATTCTTAGCACTCATTGTAGGCGTATTTATAACCTGGGCCAATATTCGTGTCAATGGTTATCTCCTTAACGTAGATCTGCAGATTGCCTGATGTTGCGATGGAGGTGAAGTTCTTGGGGGCGGTTCCATAAGCTCTAAGGTAAAAGGCGCTGAAAGCGAATCGAGTCGATGCATCGTGCAATCTGCGAGTGGCCAATCTCAAGCGAAGCAGGTCGGGCTTCGGCACAGTCGAGCATACCAATGTGACGATCTCGAGCGGAAGAGGAAAGTCACTCTGTTGTGCGTTGTCCATTGTCGAATACGAAGGTCCTTCTGGTCCCAACTCAGCATGTGATGGATGATGCAGCTGTGCCCGTGCCTGTGCCTGTGTCTGTGCCCGACCTGAGCTGATGTTCACGGTGAAAACTTTGTCTGGTGCCACTTTCATATGAAATGAAGGATTGACCCACTCTGCTAGGCTCCAGCCAACCAAGAAGTACACCCTAGGTTACGGCGATCAATTGGATAGAAACTGATATAGTAAATACTTCAGGAATGCGGTCTACTTACGCTCTACATTGTTTCAATAGAATATATCAAGATTTCCAAGATAATTATGACCTTGGGCGCTTACAGTCATAGATCTTGTCGGATACCTAGTGAAAGAGTGATAAGTAAGAGTGGATCGGCTTTGCAACGTGGGTGAGGATCAGCGCCTAAAATGAAGCATATGTTGCTTTGACCTTCTGCAAACGACATAAACATTGACGTTCTATCCTGAAGATAAATGGCTGGGGGACTGCAGATACGAAATCAACTGTCATATATACGACCTTTATAACATGTCTGTCGCTTATGAAGCATTACAAACATATTACAAAAGAGGAATGGCCCATAAAACTCATATCCATCAGGCGGCCGACCCTTACACAGGACATACGATAGCCTCATTCCCATGATGATCCAAAGCACTTTTGCCAAAGGATTGAATCCACGGCATCTACCAGGACTTTGAGGCAAAGTCTCTGGATGGCATGCCGAGGGTAACCTTGATGGCATATTTGTCTTCGCATGCGTATCGCCAACGGAGAGAGAGGTAATTGTGTATAAATAGAGTGATATTTCCTGCCAAGAATCCAACTTCTCGTCCATAACATTCTCAATCCTCTCACAAAAGCTTCAAAGCCCACTTCATTCCACCAAATCCATTACAACTCACTAAGAGCCAATTTCAAGTAAGAGATCCTGTCACATGAATTGTCTCCTACTAACCAATCCGATTCAGAATGCATTTCACCACTCTCCTCGCTTCTGCCGCCCTTGCTCTTGGTGTCTCTGCCGAGGGCATCAACTGCCACGGCAGCAGCAACTGTGGCAACGCCGGTTTCAAGTTGACCGGCCTCCTCCGAACCGCCCAGGGCCTGAACGACAACAAGTGGTATTACAACGGCCAGCACATCGCTTGCTGGGAGGCTCTCGACGGGACCGGATTCTGTGCTTTCCTTCAGAACACCGGTGGCCTTCCCGGCAAGGACATCAAGAGGCTGCTCCAGGAGCTGGTTAACCATGGATGCGCCAAGTGCGGCAGCGTCCCTGCGTTCTACCCTAGCGATAACGATATCAAGTCTCACGGAATGCTCACTGTCAACTACGTCTCCAAGACGAACTGCAACGGACTCTGCTAGAGGCTGGGCGGCTAAAGCCAACTGTTATCGGTGATTACTCTTGAAAATTACCTCCTCGCACACGTTTCTGAGGACACATTATTTTAAAGTTCTTGGATTTGACAGATTACCGTTCAATTCTTTCTCAGTTTAGCTATCTAGACTATCCTATCCTTCATAGAAAATGGCCAAAGACTTTCCTGCATGAATACCAACATCTCCAGATTCTCGAAAGCTATGCAATCGTTGCAAACAGACATCTGCCAATGTGCTTTCTCATCCGTAACTGGATGCTCTGGGTAAGGGTGTCTGATAGCATCAGATGATAAGTACAGATAACAGCCCTACCAGATAATTTTTACACATATTCCGTAGGTGTGAGCGTGTCCAAAGTCAAAGCTCCATAGATTTTCACAGCAGCGCTTCGGTTCACAACAAATAACCTCAAAGCTTCAAGCCAAGACAACCAATACATGCCAACCTCATGAGTCCTCACCAAAACAAGCTCAGTCAGAGAAATTTAATCTATCAGACAGTAGCTTACTGCAGAAACAATAAAGGCCATACAATATCTATTTAACAACATCTCTGTTGTCTGGTGGCACCGCTTGATGCATTACCATAGCCAAACCGGAAAGCTAGCCATATAATAGACAGTAGGCACCGTCTCTTTCGTGTTGATACATCTCAGCGTGTCACTTGAACCTGATGGTTAGAGCTACCGCTACGCCTTTTTTTCATCTTTACTTAATATTCTGTAATAGTCTGTTCTAATCCTCTTGCATTCGGGTTGCCCTCTTTAGCCCCAGCTTCATAGTCGGATTTGAGGAGGTTGCTCGCTCACGCAACGTTTCTATCTAAAAACTACGCCCCAACCATGTATTTCACTCAGCCAGTGATGGGCTGCATTAATCCTGAGTACCAGCAGCTTATTGGAGAACTGACCCCGGAACCTCCACTATCCCCACTCTGTTGTCACCCCTGATTTAATTTCTCGACAATCCTGCGAGTCTGTCTACTGTAACGGCGCCATTTGCAGGGTTAAGCAGAGCCTAGGTTTTTGGCCCCTTGGAGCTGCCTCAATACCGTTCTGAAAGGTCAAAGTACTGGCTACCTATTGTGTAGAAGTAAAAAATGCATCGGAGCTTGCAAGGCAGAACCAGCATATAATACAGGAAGCACCAAGGTTAGTGTCTCGGGTAGGGCCTACGGATGCTTTGTGGATTTCTGTTCCCTGACTTTTACATGAGGGTCTGATATCCTACGCTTCTTAAAAACAGGGAAAAATATGTAGGCTGATAATCTGGGTTTGATATATCCTCAATTTGCCTCAGGATTAACATAATACCTTTGGCATTAAGCTGCGGGCAATTTTTCTGCTAAGTCGTTATCTAACTATATCTCCAGTGAGCGAAACGTAAGCTAGAGAATATATCAGGAATATAATTCAGCATCTCTTAATACTTGAGAGCCTCGTGGTCGTGATCCTCTGGCTTTGCTCTCCACTTCCAGTGCTGCGACATATTGATGTAATAGCTTTGGACTAGAGCAATCCCCTAAAGGTCGGCGGAGATGTGGAGGAAGGACGCTGCTGTCGTGGTCTTTTCCGTGACAAGGTCGATCCAGGGATATCAGACGCGATGATTCGGCTTATTCAATTAAGTAATTGGCAAGTTTTGGCAGTGAAAAGGTTTGGCTAACCCTGGGTATAAACCCCTGGTTGGATGTCGCCGATATCTTGGTATCTCGAATGAGCTCGGCAATCCTGGGGAGCTTTGTCTCTCTTCGAAGTGATATTTGATCTTTAATCGGGGCCAACTCTGATTCTGGGTTCGTGGCGACATGGGAGGCCAATGATAGCGGAAACGACACATGGTGTATTCCTCCAAGAATGACGACACTTTGGTTGCCCCTGGGCATTGAACAGTGTTTCTTGAAAAGTGCCCGAGGGCGTAAAGGTGTGTAGTAAACAGTCGGAGGCAGTGCTCTACCACTCTGAAAGGCCTCGATAGTAATCTTCTCTTGGTACCGTATTTTCCGCGGGATTTTGGGCTCGGTGGGTGCATAACCATCACAGATCACCCCATCAAGCAAACAGCGATGACATTGAGGACGACTTTCATCGCATTTGAGGTGCCGGATTCTGTCTAGTAAGCAATTTTGTCTCCCCAGTTGCCCCGAAATAAATCGAAGTCGATGGGCACGTAGACCTACTTGCTGCAGCGACCCTATTAGTAGATGGTCTGGAAGAGCACTGCAATTGAGTGGTGACTCAAAGACTAACCATGTTATGCAGCCTGTTCGGACCTTACGTGCAAATGCACGTCTGTACTTGGGCTTGGCACTCTCAGAAGCGCCAGTCTTAGCTGCCATTCTAATTTAGCAGATCTCGCAACAATACGGCTAGATGAAGTAGAAGAAATGGGCAGGTTATAAGTCAAGCCCAGAGCCTATACTAACTACTGATTCGTTACCACGTTGAACTAAGCTGACGCGGCCATTACTGTCTGGTCGTTGACGCGTAATTTTTAATCGGGAAGAATCCCACATTCCTTCATCCCAGCCCACCTTTTATTCAGCTTATGAATGGCACTCTACTAGTGGGCTGCTTGATTCATGTCAGAGAACTCGCCCAGGCATAGTTACCTGAGATGCAGTGATATTGCTATGCTGAATTGCTAGATATTAAATAAAGATCGACCGGCCGGAGCAAGACATAAGCCAGAAGACCACCAATCAATGCTGTAAGGATTGTCGACGCAACGCAAGACCCTGGTGCTACATCAGCTAGAGCACCGGATACAGTGGTTAAAACTAAAGCTAAACATGGCACGTCCCCGATTCTTTGTGAATAGACGCAGGTAGCAGATAAAGTATACGCAGAGGGTGTTAAGGGTGAGATAGGTAAGGAGAATCTTAATACTCGGAGGGTACTGTTTCCGATGCTGCGAATCTGAGGTTCTATATACAGAGCCAAGTGCAAACTCACTAGATGGAACGATATGAAAAACCCAACATTTGCTGAACAAGATCCCCCACTTCTTCGTTACTACAATGCATCAATTGGCATGAATATAATCCGCGCATTACGGAGCGAGACCGGCCCAGGCTGACGTTGAGTGTCTCATATGTTAGAAAAACTCCCACAAAGGAATTTCCTGTGACAAGGCTCTTGAGCGAGCGCGATGGCAAGAATTGAGGAAATGAAGGGGGCTGTTGGGGAGAGGGCATATCAGGGTTTGGTGAAGCAGAGGGATGAGAAGCTTGTTAGGCTATAACATCTCAGTAACATATATTAAGCTAATACACAAAAAATAGGTAATTGACTTTAGGTTCTAAAAGGCAATATATATATAT
>JAAVUB010000674.1:0-37347 GCA_014898885.1 Fusarium lyarnte (nom. inval.)
ATTTAATAAACTTTAGTTCTTCATAGTAAGCTGCTGTTTAGGTAAGTACTTCCCAGCCAGAAAGCTAGGGCGAATATTTGCGTTGGAGTGTATAAAATGATATTAGAGTTCGACTTTTACAAACTGGTCGCGTGGCCCAATGGCAAGGCGTCTGACTACGAATCAGAAGATTCTGGGTTCGATCCCCAGCGTGATCATTCTTTTGCTCGTCACTACCGGCAGCATAGTGTAGATTGACTTTTTGCTATTACATAAATCAGATCGACGTAGTCAAGCGCCATGTTCCCTGATTTTCGTTCCTTACTAGACGGGCGTATTGAGTCTTGGCAAGAGTTAAACTCGGTTCATTCTGCTTAATTAGGTATCTCGTGTTAGGTTAGACATAGCGATCGACAGCTGAAACGTCACCGGCTGCTTTAAAGTTTCTTATTACGCACCTTATTTTAGTCTGCGGCCCGTCTGCAACGTCAACTGCTAATCTGCAGTCATCGTCTAGCCACCCTTTGTGGAATCAAGGTTCAGGGGTGCAGCGACAACAACCTCTGGGGGAAAACCTTATGTGCATGTCGCGTACAGAGGAGCTCTACTAACATTATGGGTTTTATAAATACGGATGCAGATCGTAGCTTGGGTCAAGAGAGACCCTTCAGTGCAGGCATTTATCATACTCAGAGTAATCAGCTACTCGCAGCACCGTGGCAAGGACATTGATCTCCCTTGACAGTCTTTTCTATTATTTTACTAGTTTTTATTTATTTTTGATACATTTTATCCTCCCCTTCTACCAATAGCCTTTTTCTTTCATAATCTCACAGACTTTCCAGGCTAGCATAACAAAGTCTCTTAGACGTACTGAAAAACGCAATTACCGAAAGAGTTGACGTTCTGGCCAGGAGGGCAGCCAATGCAAGAGTTGGTCCAGACATTGCCACTCTTGACACCATCGCTGCCAGATTGGCACTTGTAAGTGCGGGTGCAAACCGTGCCCATGAACCCTTTCGGGTCAGCGAAGGTCGCCTCGGCGTTGGGGCAGATGAGAATCCCATTCTTTAAGTCCTGGCGAGGAGCGAGGCCCGGGAAAGCAGTGGCAACGCCGAGGAGGGTGATAAGGGTGGTTGAAGTGAGGATTTGCATGGTGAATCTATTCTTAGTGTTAGAAGCTGCAGGTGAGAAATATGATTCTAGATATCTTACTCCTGGTGAGAGCGAGTTGAAATAAAAGATTTAATGAGTGATTTAAGTGCAGAGAGGTTTGTGAGACTGTGGAGTGGTTCTGTTCTCTATGTTTGTTCTTAGAAGAAGAGTCGGTGCCATGATCTGTATATATATCTATTCTTCACCCTCTTCCCAGCAGTTAGATGCCGAATTACCATCCCGAAGAACACTACACATCTCATGCATGCTTCGGGGGGTAGTGTATCAAACGATCAGCAGATATTCAATCCAGGATGTTGTATCTCTTACTCTCAACCCTAGTGCCTTCAAGAGCTTGACCAACATAGTTTCCAAGAGTATCCTAGTTCGAGGTAAAGTCTAAAGACTTGTCTAGGGGACAAGTGTAATGAGAATGACCTAGTCCTCACGATGAACCACAGTACCAATAGTATTATTTCGATATTCTTTTGATAGGTTTCATTCCGTTGTACACCTCTACAAGCAGTTGGTCTTACGTCTTAATTATGGTCTTACATCTTAATTACCCTTTGCTGATGCCGCTATATTCCAGCTCTCTGGTGTCTCATAGAGTAGCCTGCTACAAGTGGACAGGAGAGAAGAATACGTCCTGTCTATCACACTCAGCCATGGATCCCCGATTTGACCGGTAGTGATCGCCATTATTTAGTGGGCTGCTCGTATATGTCCCCATAGATCGTCTTAGTATACCCTCCACCGTGAATAACCTTATTTAACATTAGAGTTCACGACATGAAACGCTGGGATTCAGCAAATCTTGCATGGCTTCCCCCTTCCCCAATTCGTGGAGAATTCGTTGAGCTAGTTAAACTTATTTCTGGAAACATCTCGTATAAGCTGAGGGCTAGTCCTCCTAGCAGTAGTGATATTCGTAATTGCGGTATATTCTACCACTCGGCTTCGATCGGCTCTTTGCAGACCTTCAACAATCCTTTCACGTCACAACAATAATCCCTATGTCTGAGCTGATCCCTACAATGTTCATTTTGTTCCTTCCATTTTCAGACATAGGTTGCGTCACTTTGTCAATCATGAAATCAAGTCTAATATATACTCTGTCCCTTTCAATAGATATTGCTATGCGACTGCCGAATGCTTTGCCGCTCGACGTTTCCTTCGAGAAGATTGACCAGAAGGTTTTTCATGGATCACAAAGGGGCTTTTACCTTCCTGACTGAGATATGAGTCTCAAGATAAACTCAGCCTTGACGACGATCATCGTCTGACTTCTAATTGCCGACAGTTGGAATAACAGCACCTCCTGTCTGAACTATCGCCAAGGGTCTATGAATGCCGAAAGACTACGGAAACTGTCCAGAAATGCCGAAGAATGATCGGTCATTCAGCTATACGACGAGATGGCTCAGACGTGGGAACCTGTTGCCACTCGATGTTCAGGTGGACTGGGCAAGTCTTGACGAGACGAGTAAGTTGACGAGGTTGAACACTTGGCGTGACTGACCGTTTCATGCGAGTCCGACCAAGATGAGTATAAGAAGGGTCAGTCTACCCATAAACTGACCTTGATCTCTCACCATTATCATCATCACTTACATCTTCCTTCAAGAACTTCCACTCAACCCAATCATCAAAATGCTTGTTACAAAGATCATGTTCTGGGCTTTTGCCACCGCAACCGCCACTGCTCTCCTCACAGTCAAGGATGTAGCCACCAAGTTCGGTATCTCAGAAACCGACATCAACGAGATCATCTCTACGTCTGATGTCTCCTCCATCAATGTCGACAAATGGGCAGACTTCCTTGACGTCAGCCTCAAAGACATCAAGTCATGGCCTCAGTCTGACAAAGTCGCTGCTCTCGAGGACGTCAAGAAGAACCTCAAGACTTACATGGAATCTGGGGCCAAGGTTGAGAAGCGCCAAGACAACCGCCAGAAGCTGCAGCAGGAAATAGACGCCAAGATTGCTCAGTATCGCTCTGAGCATGAGGCTGATCATCGACGCCGTCTAGCTGGCTGCCCCACCGTTCGCTGTGGTGTTTGCGGCGCTGGATTAACTGTGGCTTACGTTGCTGCCCTTACTGCTTGTGGATCTGCTGCTGCTACTGCGGAAGCCATTTCTGCTGGCACTCTTACTCCTGCGGCTGTTGTTTCTCTCGGTGCTTGTGTCTCGGCTGCCCACGCCACATATGTTGGTGGCTGGACTTTCTGTCTCGGCATGAAGGACTAGAGGAGTACTGAATGAACAGTGGAAACTACAGGCCAACTCAACACGGTCTTGAGAGTTGAGTCTCTATATGACTGGAACTCAGCGGGGAAAGATTCAAGCCTCGTGCGTTGCTGTTGGGCATGATATATTCCTGTTGATGGGTGATGGTGAATGAAGTGTCTGGAGATTCGTTTGATTGTTTTTCTCTACAGTCGCTAATATTTGTATGCTTGGGAATGCATTATCTGCATCATACAGTCTTTACCGTATCATAAATGTTGAACCGGCCACCCAGCTGGAACTTCCGCTGTTGAACTTCAACTCATCTATTTGTCAGCCCCTAGAAAGTAAAGCTATAGTCACTACTCAGCGGCGCCAGTTTTGGAAGCCGGGGAAAATAGTACTAGTTGTAATGCCATTGCTTCCTATTAGATGGACGTCTGTATAAACCATAGCTCCTGTACTTACACAGTCAGAGTAGTAGCACTTTAATCGACGGGACTTCTTTTGGACCCGGGAAGAGGAAACGTCATAGTAACGATCCTACCAGACCATCAGATGTACAGGTCCGGCATGCTTACGTAGCTAGAGAGTAGGGGAGCAGCACTCTGCTTGGCGGGGCTACAATTGGACACCGAAAAGCATCTCGGAATACCGGCATCTCCAACAAGGATGATCCCCCACAAGTTCGGCTTAGACCAAGCCATATGGGGTCCGTTCGCCTGTAATTCCCCGCAAACCTGGAGTCTGGGGAAAACCTTTAAATAAATCCTGCCAAGCCCATTCTCTTGCTGCCATATGCATAACGCCAAGCTTGACAAGCCTTTATAGCCTTATTTTGATCAATCAGCTCAATATGGACTTCAAGGCCGAGCACGAGGAGATGGACCATCTCGACGAGAACATTGAGCGTGATGCGCGCCTCACGAGGAGAGTCTTGTTCAAGACAGACACGCGGTAAGTTTATCGATTCGTCATCCGTCATCTGGCGCGTCACCAACTCATCATTTTGCCTAGAGTCCTTCCATCTCTGGCCCTATTGTTTCTATGCTCCTTTCTCGACCGGACCAATGTCGGCAACGCGAAAATTATCGGCATGGAGAAAGACTTGGGCCTTACCAACTTGCAATACTCCCAGGGCCTGGCCGTCTTCTACGCCACCTACGTCTTCAGCGAGCTACCCAGTAATCTAGTGCTCAAGAAGATATCGCCAAGAATCTGGCTGCCCACTCTGACAGTGGTCTGGGGAATCATCACCATGTGTCTTGGTTTTGTGCGCAACTTCGCTAGCTTCGCAGCCGTACGAGCCCTGCTAGGTATCGCAGAAGGCGGTTTACTGCCTGGAATGGTTCTTTATCTTTCGAGTATATACACACGCGGTGAGCTGGCGTTGCGCATTGGAATATTCTACACGGCGGCATCGCTCTCCGGAGCTTTTGGAGGTGAGTTACTCGGAGTAGTCAGCCCAATCCGTTTAACTGACTGAAGAGAAAAGGCCTGCTTGCTCGTGGACTCGCTGCAATTGGCCCGCGAGGCGACCTCGAGGGTTGGCGATGGATCCTGATCATTGAGGGGCTAATGGTAAGTCTTGGTTCTCACAGCGATCAAAAATTCAGCTAAACATCATGACAGACCGTTGCGGCTGGGTCAATCGTGTTCTTCACTCTGCCAAACAATCTCACGACCGCACGATACTTCACCTCGGAAGAGAGAGAATGGGCCGTGAAGCGTCTGGAACAAGATCGCGGTACAACGTAAGTTCTCTTTTGCTATCCTGATAAACAGTCGAGTTGAAAATTATCGATAGCGTGGCGTCAGAACTGGATGAGAAGTTTAGTTGGGGCGAAGTTCGCCGTGGCGTCTTTAATGTGCAAGTATGGCTCACGTCTACTGCCTATTTTGCAATTCTATCCGGCCTTTACTCATTCGGTCTCTTCGTAAGTGTCATTGCCTCCATCTGGTAATCCATCGCTGATTTGCATAGCTTCCAACCATTGTCAATGATCTTCATATTGCATCAAGTCCCAACCAAGCTCAGCTATGGAGTGTGATTCCATACGCTGTTGCGACCCCAGTCACCGGTAAGAGAGACACATCTAGTCTGCCACAGTTCTCTGCTGACCTGTAAACCACTCTAGTTCTCGTTGCGTTCGTCTCTGATCGATTGAAAGTTCGTGGTCTCATCATACTCGTCGTTTTGCCTATTGCTATAATCGGCTACGCCGTGATCGCGAACGTGCAGGCAGCCAACACTCGGTTCGCAATGACGTGCTTGATGGCCCTGGGAATGTACGCTTCTGTCCCATGCATCTTGGTTTGGAACTCCAACAATTCGGCCGGTCACTACAAGAGAGCTACGACTTCGGCCTTGCAGCTGGCTGTCGCAAACTGCGGTGGCTTTGTTGCCAGTAAGTCTGCCCCCGCTTATGCCCGCTACACGTACATCGTGATTTATTGACTCTAAACTCTGTCATAGGCTTCGTTTATCCTCAGAAAGATGGTCCATTATATCACAGAGGACATAGAGTAATCTTAGGGCTGCTATGCTATGCGTGGGTAGCGTAAGTGTATCCTATACCTGGCTGGTGCACATGCACTGGCCTTTCGAGACATGTCTAACACAGTGTTTTTTAGTGTTTTGCTGAATGTTATTTGGTGCGCGAAGATCAATCGGGATAAGAAGAACGGGAAGCACAACCAATATACTGGGTACGGAGATGATCGAGACCCAGAGTTCAAACTGGTTATGTAGATAAACGTATGTACCAACAACAAAATACTTTCGAGAGGCACCGACCGAAGAGTCTAGCATGACTCTACAGGCATAGATGATGAATCCCGAGATGCTTATGACGAGTGTAGGATTGTTGCACGGTCATCCATGCATGGTATGGGAAAACTGCTTTGACATTCCTCTGATGCGGCGCAAAACAAGTGATTTTAAATCAACCGAAAAGGAGTTCTAACAAATTCTATCGCTGCAATGGCAATATCAAATAGGATCCCCTATTGGCACCGCATACTTATACTTTAGACTTATAACAATGGATCACCTGGGGCTGACAATAGACACTCAAACCTCGCCGACCCCACTCTCCACCAACGCCACTCTCCTTGTGACCAGCCAGATGGGCTTGAGGCAAAGGCTTCTCGAAGCTGTTAATCCAGACCGTACCGGCCTCAATTTTATCTGCCAACCGTTGGGCATGGCCAACGTCCTTTGACCAAACCGCCCCTCCAAGACCAGATAGCGTGTTGTTGGCTCGCTTAATAACTTCCTCCTCAGTCTTCCACTTCATCAGTGGAACAATGGGGCCTATTGAGACTGTCAATCATAGCTCTACGTGGGTCGTTTTACGAGCAGAACTTACCAAAGGCTTCATGTGTAACGACGAGCGCGTCGTCAGGAGGGTTGTCGATAATCGCAGGCTTGATGACGAAGCTATCTCCATTATCCTCAGGATTTGAACCAAGCGCAAAGCAGTGCCCGTTATCGATCGAATCTTGGAAGAAGCCCTTAACTATGTTATACTGCATCTCGTTCTGAATTGGACCCAACATGATACCGGGCTCAAGGCTTGATGTCGGCGCCACCTTCCAGTCCTTGACCGTGTTGACCATTGTCTCCAAGAACTCGTCGTAGATATCTTCATGGACAAAAACGCGTTTGCTAGCAACGCAAAGTTGGCCCGAGTTCATGAAAGATCCAAGCGCCACTTGAGGTGCCACGATTTTGGGATCGACATCTGGGCAGACAATACTGGCGCTATTGCCTCCAAGTTCTAATGTGACGGGTTTTAGAAGATTTCCAGCGACCTGAGCGATCTTCTTTCCTGTCGCAGTTGAGCCGGTAAATGTGATCTTATCGACTCCGGGATGTTGACATAATGCAGGTCCCAGCGTGTCGTCGCCATTGAGGGCTTGGAGAACACCGGCTGGGAATACTCCTTGGAGTAGCTCGACGACCTTCAGGATGGAGTAAGGCGTGAAAGGCGAAGGCTTCACAATTATTGTGTTTCCAGTTACGAGGGCTGCGGCGACCTTGGCGACGGAGAGGACCAGGGGATAATTCCAGGGACAGATAGCTGCGATGACGCCGAGTGGCTTCTCTCGGATTGTTAATCGTAGTTCGTCGTCATCTTGAATTACTTGCTCTTGGAGTGGCTCCTGATTCGCTGTACTTTATTAGGCCGACTTTCCTCTTAGCGAAGACCTGACTTACCATTGAACTGTAAGAAGTTGATGGAATGCTCAACTTCGAGAGTGGCAAATTGAATCTGTGACTGTCAGATCCGCCGGAATAGTTTCAGGAAAGGTTGTACTTACGGGCTTTCCCCCTTCTTTGGTGATCAACTGTGCAAGTGCGGGCTTATGATAGATCAAGACGTCCCGGGCGTCAAGCAGGGCATTCTGTCGCTCCGACCACGAAGTCTTAGACCATTGTGTGAAGGCAGTTTTGGCTGCAGAAACCGCATTCTCGATGTCCTCAGATGATGCAACTGGAACATCCCAGAGCTTTTGTCTTGTCGATGGATCTGTTCCCTGCGTCGCCTTTCCAGTGACGGAAGTCCCATTCACAGTATTGACAAATGTAGTGAAATCTTCCATTTTCATTCCTGAATGCTGATTGTCACAATGAGGTATGTTGACTGTGCGGTGGTACCATGACTTACATACACCGAAGCCTGATCTAAATACCAAGACACCAGCATTGATTCCAAACTTGATCGAAGTACCGAATGCAAGCTCGGCAGTTGGAGCGGGACTTCAAAATGCGGAGATCATCCTCGAAGAAGTCAAGTCGGAGGGGAAGATCTCTTCCCCAAGTTCCCCAACCGAGGCTACTAAGAGGATCCCACATGAACTAAGATTGTTTGTAGCTAGGCAGAGAGATAAGGAACTGCGATCAATTCTTAATGGCACGACAGGTGAAATGTATTGCGTACATGAACTCTGCTCTTGAGCAATCTTAATTACTGGCGTGCACTTTTGCCGGACAAGCAACTACGCCCGCCGTGAGATTAGAATACCGTTCTCGGAGGAGCACACGCCCAAACGAGCTTCCTGATTGAAGGAACCTCTATCCTGAAGCTGATAGTGTGTCATGCTAGTAGTTGATGATTTATAAACACTCCGGGTGGGATAATTTAAAGTTTAAGTCAATCGGCGGGGATGCGGAGGTGATATTTTGCGGCGGTAACCCGTTGGCTCGAGCTCGGGGGCCAACTAAGCAAGCTTTATACGTACCAAAAAGTAGCCTTGACACGCTATCTCGACCTGAAGCTTAAGGAAACAGTTACCCAAGATCTATGTAGCATCGGTTCTTTATCGTTATATACCAGACCCTTTCATGGGAAAACCTCAATACAAGTTTAGTTTCAATTCGAAAGAAAATAGGCCCTTGCTGCAATTTCCTGAGATGTAAGTCAGCATTCCCCCAGAGATTACTTGGCAAGGCTGCCTACAGTCTGATTATACCATTGTCTCTGAGTAGTGAAGGACAAGCCACAAATATGGAAAGGTTGCAGAATAAGTGCGTAAGCGTGAGATTGTCTGCCAGCATTGTCCTTAAGGCACCCCAAATCATCACTCGACGGGTCTCTTGATCGTTGAATCTCGTTGCCGTTAGTCCCACATACCAAGACCATTGCGAGAGTCTTTCTATCGGTCTGCAAACCGCCAAGTTCAATAAGAAGTTCATCTCCACGTCACAACAGAGCGAGAACTGGTCATTTATGGACGATCTGGATTCTTTCATCGATATGGGCCCGGGAGGTTGTCGAGGTAGCACCAGCAGATAATCCCGACCGCATCATCTGGCTTCACGAGTTAGGGGATACTCTACATCGTCGCTTCACCGTGACTGGGGTACTTGCTGAACGAGAGGATGCAATAATGGTGGGGCAAGAAGCAATTGACGCTGCTCCAAATGATTACATTCATCGAGGCGCTCTTCTGGACAGCGTTGGTGTTCACCTGGCGATTCGATTTGCCCAAACTGGATCACTACCTGATCTCGAATGAGCTATTCAAGTCACACGGCAAGCGATTGACGTCGTAGCAGACGTACAAAATGATAGAGCCTTCCGGCTGACGCACTTGGCAAATCACCTTGGAGAGCGTTACGAGCGAACAGGGTCTTCAATAGACTTGAAGAGGCAATAGAAGTGGCCCAGTCAGCTGTAAAACTGACTCCACTCGAGATCCCCAAGAGACCAGGGCGACTTAATACTCTTGCAAACCAGCTATGCGAACGATATGGAAGAAGTGGGATTCTTGAAGAGCTCAACAAAGTGATTGGCATCTGTCGTGGCATCACGGAAGCTGCAGCAGAGGGCTCTCCCGATCAAGCTCTCTTCAAGTCCAACCTTGCCGGTTATTTTGGAGATCGCTACCTCAGGACAACCTACACGAACGACCTTGATAAAGCAATTCAACTCGCACAAGAGGAATTGGCCACCCTACCGCCAGGCCATGTAGATAGTCCTAGCCTTTTGAGTAATCTCTCCATCTGGCTCGCTAAATGGTACATACGCAACCGAGAACCAACTGATGTTGAGGAAGCTATCAAGATGGAACATAAATCTATTACTGTTGCTCAATCAGGAAACCCCAGTCTAGCTCAGTACATGAGCAACCTTGCAGAGTGTTACTGGAACCGCCACACCTTGACTAATTGCATGGATGACTTCAACGCTGCCGTGAATCTCTATCAATCTGGTTAGGACTCCAACATCCAAACCAGAATCGCAGCTGGGAAATTTCTCTTTGAGACATTTGCACACGTCTCTCAGTGGCAGCATGCTCTCGATGCTTCTCAAACAACCTTCGGCTTACTGCCACAACTAATACCTAGGTCACTTGGCTTCGTCGATAAGCAGCGTATGCTCGGTAGAATAGTAGATCTTGCTTGCAATACCGCAGCCGTGGCCATTCACGCCGGCAAGGAGCCTTTCTTTGCACTAAGCGTATTAGAGAAAGGTCGCGGGGTTCTCGCCTCAGCAATTGAACAGATTCGTGTGTATGTTTTCGATCTAGAACAGGGTCATGCTGATCTCGCAGGACGATTCCTGGAACTCAGCCAGATACTCGATGCACCTATTCAAGGTGGGGATTTGGCCTCGGCTCAGGCTACCGCAAACCGCAGAGACGAGGCAAGTGTCGAATTAGACGGTCTCATTCTCGAGAGTAGGAAACATTCGGGGTTCATTGACTTTCTGGAACAGTCAAGCGCAGATGACATTCGAGCTGTGGCCACTTTAGGACCTATCGTGGTCAACCTCAGCAAGTTTCGTTGTGACGCTATTCTTATCGAAAAGGACAAAATTAGATCATTATCCCTCCCCAATTTGACTAATGAAAAAATGAACGAGAAAGAGAGCAAGATTTCGTTAACTCGTCCTTCCATGCTGGCATGGCTTTGGGATGTTGTTGCCAATCCAATTCTCCAAGCCCTTGGTATTGAAGGCCCTCCACCAGACGATGACTGGCCTCACATCTGGTGGATTCCAACTGGCAGACTGAGCAGGCTGCCGTTCCACGCCTCTGGACATCATTATCAAGGGTCAACCAAGACAGTCCTGGATAAAGTCATCTCATCGTACAGTTCATCCATCCAAGCCCTTGTCCACGGCCGAAAACTTCGCTCAGATTCAACCCAATATAGAGCTGTTTTAATAGCGACGGAGAATACTACTGCCCAAATCAAACTTCCGTTCGTCAAAGAAGAGGTCTCAGCTGTTGTCAAACTCTGCAAGGCAATGGACCTCGAATCTCGCGTTCCCAAGCAACACAAGCAGGCTGTCATGGAAGAGCTTCAAAATTGCAAAGTCTTTTATTTTGCTGGTCATGGCAAGAAGGATATCAATCCTTCTCAAAGCGGACTGCTTCTGACCGATGGCACATTGACAGTATTTGGACTTATGCATATCAATCTTCAGAAACATGCTTCGTTCTTAGCATATCTCTCTGCTTGTGGGACAGGTCAGATTGGAGGGGATGCTTTCTTCGATGAGAGCATCCACCTGATCAGCGCATGTCAGCTAGCGGGATTTCGGCATGTGGTCGGTACACTCTGAGAATTCAACGATAAGTCATATGTTGAAATATCACGGACTGTGTACGAGTCGATAAGAGATGAAGGGTTCTCAGACAAATCTGTTTGCTCGGGTCTGCACAAAGCTATGAGGCAGTTCCGAGACAAATGGCTCAGTACATTAGAGCAGGGCCTGGACCGGATGGCCAGCTGTGAAAGAGCAGATATATAGTCAAGAGACATTCTTTCTTGTGATTAGGATGATGCAAATATGAAGAAACTTGTGTGGGTCCCCTTTGTTCATTTCGGAGGATAGGTCATAGCCACGGAGAGGTGCGGTGGAGGTTTGAAGGCTTCTTACATATTCTGTTGACTACCATTATATAATCGCCATATGAAACTGGGTCTCACTTAACTCGCTCGAGTTACGAAGACTACAATTTGAGTTCGCCAGAGCTTTCCAGCTAAGCGATTATCAAAATGAACGATACGCCCGACACGTGGAATGTCTCACCAGGCTTCATACATTTGAGTTATTCAATGACTTTGTTCATCAGCTCCTCACATTTCCCCCTATTATAACCCTACCCCACATGTAGCACCCTACATCTGCAACTAAGACGCTGGTTGCGCCGCTGTTGTGCTTTCACTACGGGTATGAGGCTCAAGAGGGAATGTCTGTAGCTCAGGCGTCACGCCACCGTAGACTCGCTCCCATCTCGAGGCGAGTGCAGCAGGTGTCTCCCATGCATACTCAGGATCACGAAGCCATATTCGGAGCAGATGTCTCCTGCACGTGGTGTTTTCATCAGCGTCTGATCTCGAACTCGCAACTTAGAAGACAAGGGAATGTCACTCACTGCTTATCCTTGGTATCGGTGAAACCGTCACGGGCATGGAAAATGGCAACATTGTTTACGTACTGCATGTCACCCTTCTCAAAATTAGTAGATACACTGAATCGCTCACCCAGAAAGTGCAGGGTATCGAGAGCTTCGGCCTGGGCCTCGGTGATAGGCGGTAGATGCTTGCCACGGGGTATCTCTCCGAAGCCAACATAGTAGCGGCGTCCATACTGTAGAAGGATTCTATCAGGCGTCTTCCCATCGGCGCTGGCAGGCAGATGATGGATCAGCGGGCGGCTCATGAACTTGTCGGTATCGTTGACCGTCTTTGTGAAGCTATGCAGCCGAAGGTAATTAGTAACGGAGTCCCTCCTCGTAGATCAGTGCATCGGGACATTTGACATACAGCTCTGCATCCCAGCGTCCACTGAGAGTGTGAATGAGATCTGGCCGCGTGGCAGCAATGTGGTTATACACACGCCATGTGCTAGCCAAGCGACTAGCACCTCCCTCAGCGGCCGTGGATAGGGCAAAAAGAGAAACGATATCTCCAGAGTCGGTATGGAAGACCTGTTTGTCAGCAGTGTAGGCAGGCGTTCCAATTTTGATCTTGGTCTTGTCCCTAGACTCGCCGAGACCGGAGCGAACGTCCTTGATATGTCCAATAAC
Source organism: Fusarium lyarnte (nom. inval.) (assembly GCA_014898885.1). Taxonomy (NCBI): domain Eukaryota; kingdom Fungi; phylum Ascomycota; class Sordariomycetes; order Hypocreales; family Nectriaceae; genus Fusarium; species Fusarium lyarnte (nom. inval.). The sequence goes on from JAAVUB010000674.1 coordinate 12,913, forward strand.
GACATCGGCGCGCTCGCCCTGGAAGTAAGCATCCTGGCGGCCCCGTATGGAGCCTATGTGGGACGAGACTCCTGCGTATATGATGATGTTCTCTTCACGGGTGTAGCGATCAACGTCTAAGCCTCTAATGACAAAGAAGCCATGGCCGAAGTGTAGTTCGCGAGATAGACGGCGCAGCTCGTCATGTAGCGTGGGTAGAGGGAAGGTCTCTTGCGTGATATAGCCCTTGGAAATGTTAAGGGCTGTTTCTCGACATCTTGTAAGTCATAGTACACCAAGTCAGATTGTAGAGAACACCAACATTTAAAGTGTGCAAGGGCCTTGTCAATCTCTTCTAGGTGAACAGCCGAAAGAACATACGTCCAGTCATACTCCTGGGCAAGAGTCTCTCCGTCCCAAACGAGGTCTCCCTTGAGCTCCTTTGGGAAACCCTCGGGGAGGGATTTAGTGAGATCCTCTGTCTGGGTCCGGCGGGCTACACGCGCCTGGTATTTTTCCCAATCTGGGTGGTAGGAGATATCCGGTTGACCAGGTGGGGGTAAAGCAGCAGGCGTAATACCAAAGATTGGGGCAGACGGAGGGGGGGGAGCAGAGATAGTAGCTGTAGCGGCCATGGTAGCTTGAATGATAATGCCTGAACAATGTTTGTTTGAAGGATGAATAAAATGGTCTACTATCTTGGTTACAGAATGCATACTAAGTGATAATACTCTTAGTTTTATAAGAACTGGGTGTATTCCCGGTGCCAGATCGGCGAAACGCCGAACAAAACGAGGGGGTTGTGATCACGCCATTCAGTAGACAATGGTGTCGCATCACCGACAAATTTCCGAAAAAGGAAATAAATATAAGAAGTAACTGTATCCTCGCTTACATAAAGAGTCAAGTGATAGCAAAGGCTATCATGATTGACGTTTACTAAAAGACGACGTCGGTCCTAGAGGTTTGCCCCTCAAATTGCATCACGACTATACCAGGTTGTAAGCACGCCATATAGTAGATAACCACTTATTGGAAAAACTCGTCCCGCGGGAGATACTATCAACTCACCAATAAACGAAGCCTATGATGTTTCTCCGATGTGCCCGCGGGAGTGAACTGAGGTTCCATTACCTAACAGCAGCTCGGTCAATTATTATCACTGATAGCGCAACTATGTGACCTGAGCACGTATTCTTATGTCCCTTGAACTTCACGCCAAATTATGAATGGCGTAACTTTAAACTTAACCTTAACGGGGATAAAACGGCTAATTTAGACACTCTTTTAGTCAAAAGTCTTCACATCCAACACTAGCCATCATGTTATGCTACGATTAGGCTGGAGCCACAACGGACGAGCTCTTGGCGACCAGGGAGAATCTGAACGATAAAATGTTCTCGTCCCACGTTCAGCCCAATCGTCCTTCTCATATTACGCGCATTTAGATTTTGACAGCCAAGCATGGGACTGTCTTTCAGTCCGAAGTCGCAGGCTACTAGCCAGGCTGTTCCAGAGCACTCACAGTCGGACTCTGAGGCTTCTATCATTCGCGACGGCGATCTCGCCTACGTGCGCCAAACAGCCGGAAATGGCGCTTCAGGATATCAGGAGGCTGTCGGTGCTCCCGTCGAAACACGATCACCGTTAGGATACCACGTCAACTGGCTGACCATAATCTTCCTGAACCTCAATCACATGGTCGGCACTGGCATCTTCTCCACGCCAGCTACGATCCTGCGCCTCACAGGCTCAGTCGGCCTTGCTCTCGTCTACTGGGTCATTGGATTCCTCTTGGCCGTCGCCGGACTCGCTGTCCACATGGAGTTCACCAGTTATTTTCCTAACCGCAGCGGGTCCGAGGTTGTATGGCTTGAGCAAGGCTACCCCCGGCCCAAGCACCTTTTCCCCATCGCCTTCGCTGTTCAATCTGTGCTGCTGTCATTCAGTAGCAGCAATGCGATTGTCCTCTCCAACTACCTCTGGCGTATTATTGGTCGTGATCCGGGTCCCTGGGAGCTCAAGGGCGTTGCCATTGCAGCTTACACGCTAGCTGTCATTACTGTCATCGCCCATAATAGGTACTCACTCTGGGCGATCAACGTCATTGGAGCTTTGAAGCTACTTTTGCTACTCTTCATCTCCATCTCGGGACTTGTCATCCTTGGAGGCCATTTCGGCAGGATTGAGAACCCGGGCATCAACTTTCGCCATGGTTTTCAAGGCACTACATCGAGCGGTTACAGTCTGTCTCAGGCCATGGTCAATATCACATTTGCCTTCTCAGGTTGGCAAAACGCTTTCAGCATGGCCAATGAGATCAAGAATCCTATCCCCACCTTGAAAAAGAATGCCACCGCTTCCCTGCTTGTTGTCTTTTCTCTATACTTCCTCTGCAACGTCGCCTACTTTGCCGCAGTCCCCAAGGATATCTTTCTGGAGTCGAAAGAGCTAGCCGCTGCCGTTTTCTTTCGTACAGCCTTTGGGTCATCCGCCGAATCTGCCCTGAACTTTTGTGTTCTCCTGAGCTCCTTCGGTAATCTTCTTGCTGTCCTTATCAGCCAGTCCCGTCAAATTCGCGAGATTGCGCGTCAAGGCGTCCTCCCGTGGACAGAATTCTGGGTCTCGACCAAACCTTTCGGGACTCCCATCGGCCCATATCTACTCAAATGGGGCTTCACCTTTCTTATGATTGTCGCTCCCCCAGCAGGAGACGCCTTTCAGTTCGTTGTCTCTCTCAAGACGTACCCAGACGCCATCTTCCATGCTGCCATGGGCGTTGGTCTTCTACTGATCCGTCGCCGCCGTTCTCGATCGGGTACTCCCAGATCCGACTTCCGGGCATGGTGGACTCTTGTTATACTGTATCTCCTGGCGCAGGTCTTTCTGCTTGCCATGCCCTGGATTCCACCAGAGGGCGGCATTTATGCTGGAACAGTTAGCTTGTAAGTACTGCTTTCAGATCTAATTGAGATAAAGTACTGACGGTAAGTCGCAGCCTATGGTGTACCTACATGATTGTCGGAATCGGAATCATGGCCGTCTGCGGTATTTACTACTACCTTTGGATGAAGGTCCTCCCCCGCTGGGGCAATTACAGCATTCGATCCAAAGTAATTTCTGTCGACGACAATGGCGCGAATACGCATCGCCTCTTACGGGTGCCTAATTCTGAGGTGGCTGAGTGGGATGCTACCCATGACGATCTTGGCCGAGATTTACCACCTCAGCAGGTAATTAGTCGCAATAATAGTGGCTCGGAGAAGCAGCATCAGTAGCTATTAGGATAAGAGGTTCATCGGATTGTTCATTGGTAGTTTTTGAATATGGACTATTCTTATGCAGCCTGTCCTGTCAAACCTGACGCAGGTGGCCCACTTGTCTCAGGCATCCAAGTAACAAGTCGAGGACAGAACCAACACACCAATGACATGAGGAATTCGGCGGGCCAAGAACGAGGAGGCCGCCATAATTTTGCAACTCCTCTTCATCCGTAATTGCCTGCTTAGAGTCTCACATATAACCTATTTATATATGCTCTATTCCTACTTCGACTTTCACCAAGGCCCCGTACCCAGTCGAACAAGAAATGCTACCGCCTCCGCCTCCACCGTTGTCTTTCCGAACCTCAGCGACTGGTGACCGCTCAACTCCACAAGCGCCAGTTGTTTCCGAGAGCGGTCCCGCTGAAAGCCTGTTGCTTGAGTTGATCAAGCATAATGGCGCACCATTCAACGATCACTGGGCATACTTTATCCGATCTAGCTCGAGCACTTCAGTTGGTATCGTGTATGAGGCTATTGGTGACGTCCACAGCGGATTCCAACGCCAGATCCGGAGGAATCATGACCTGACTCAAGATCCACCTTCATCCCGAATTCCACTCCAGTGGATTGAAGGCAAGTTTGTCAATGAAAAGTTGATGCTTCATGACCAAGAGTCGATGCCGATGTGCATCCTTGAGGAAAGCCTACATAAGGTCAAGGTACCCGACAAGACACTAAATAACGCGACTGAGAGTGTACGTATTCAACCTTTGATCATGGCTATCAAAAGGCTCAGGGTGGCAAATCGTTGACTAACGGATTGACTATTCATAGGAAGCCCCCAAGAAGAGAATCGTACAAAGGAATTGTCAGACATGGATCGTCGAGTCGGCGGATCAACTGGTCGCGGATGGCATTCTCTCCCCAGATGTCGCTACATATCTTCATGCAACGAAGCAAGTCTGAACAGCTGTCAAGATGCTGCGTTTGAGTAGCTCAAGCTTGTCAGGTTTGTCATCGGCAAGCCAAACTTGGTACCGTGGATAATAGTTGACACCGACTAGAGAGGACGCATATTGGGGAGAGTTTTAAGTCTAGACTAATGCATTTATCCTCTTACCCCAAGTCTTCACTATCCCCCATGACATGTGCTGGTGGCTGACGTGTGAAGCTGTTGGAATGATTCCGTGATGTTCCTTTCTATCATTCGAACTTGGTCATCAGTTATGTGTAATATAACTGGTGGACAAGATACATGAGGGTCCTCTTTGTGGGAAATACCGAAGGAGTCCGTTCCACTTGTCCGACGGAGTTGAGAAGGATGATGCCAGTTAGCGCGCGCTAGGTCTGATCACCAGTAAGTGAATTAAGAGAGTAGAAGTCACTTACTCTCGCCTATGGATCAGTGCTTTGTCAATAGCTAAATAGATCTGCCTAAACAGGCCCATACTTGGATCCAAATCACAGTCTTAATATATATAGGCGATAGACCCACGAACATGATGCAAGTTCAACATTTTTAATCCTACTACTACGAGCTAGCGTTATGTCTACGTATAACAAACATACACTATTCCTTTGGATCGAAGGCTACTTTCCAAAGCGTATTGCCTATTACCTTCTCTCCAAGGGCATCTGCTCTTCTGTGGAGCAGCTATACAATGGAGAGACCAATGAGAGCAATCTGAAAATCGTGCCCATTACTTTTACTGGTGATGGCTTCACTTCTGAAGACCCTGAAGAGCCCTTGCCACTTGGTACCAAAGTGCCCGCACTTCGCCTTGATGATACCGAAAGCGGCAGATCGATCTGGATCCACGAGACGTGGAGCATCATCAACTATCTGGAAGAAGTGTTCGACGGCAACAAGTACCGTCAAATGTGGGCTACGAATCCCATCGACAGAGCCCTCACCCAAGACGCCCTCAGCTACATCGCCCTTGCCACAGACGCCGGGCGAATCTGGCTCGTCAACTGCGCTCCATACATGGCTGCTTTTTGGAACATCCCCGATTCTGAGCTCAGTCTCCCTTCCGGGCGTCGCGCCCGACGTGAATTCGAAGGGCACTTCAAAACGCTGCAAAATGCCGCTGCTGACAATCTCACCAAAACGGGCTGGCTTACGCCTGTGGCTGACGGAGGTCCGGGCATGGCTGACGTGATGCTCGCTGCGACGGTGAGACATACAGAGTTGAGCTGGAGTGAATTTATTCTGGAGGATGAGGAGCTTGGGAGGTTGAGGGACTGGTATGAGAGGTTTAAGACGGTGGGGTTCTGGTATGAGTTGGAGGAGACCGGGCGGTTCCCTGAGAACGCGAAACGTGGGGAGGGCTCTGTTCGGAAATAGCTGATGGGAGTGAATGTCAATTTTCTAGTTACTTGACCTGACTCAATGCAACTCTGTACGTGAGCTCATCTTATGGCGTGAGCAATTGAGCAAGTTTTCCCAGGCGGAATATTGTCACAGTTAGACGCCTTCACATCTGAGTGTCTCAGCACAAGCTAAGCGTATCGCGATACAGCACTTTTCCATGACATGCGCTATCTTTCATTGACCGTCGGGCCCGAACAAATGACATCAGGATGCTGGGGTTATAGGGCCCACTGGGCGTATCGAGTGTCAAAGCTTTTTCGGCAGTTGACGGGGGAGTTCGCCCCCAATGTAACGGGTAATGATTGGCGCGATCCGTAGCTTCCGGCTTCTAAAGAAACGCGCTAGCTCTTCAGCTGAAGCTGCTGTGATTACTTCAAGACCTGTCCTCCCTTGGGACCCCTCTCGAAGCTTGGATAACTTCGCAGCTCCCATCATTCACGCCTCAACAGACAGCACACCAACAGCATCAATCACCATGGCCAGAACGACGCTAACTCACATTCCCCTCGCATACCGCATCCTCTTCCTCTGGTTCGAACCATTTGCCGCGTTCGCGGGCTCCTTCATAATCTGGTTCGCCCCCGAAATGTTCCTCAACACAATGACCCCGACCGCTAAATTCGCACCCGACAATCGCGTTATCTACAATCAGGTCGCAGCGACTTACACGCTCTTTGCCTACAACGAAGCGATTCTTTTACGTGCTACCAATGATCTTCGGGTTTGGAGGAGTGTACTGATTGGGATTTTGATCTGTGATGCGCTGCATCTGTACGCGAGCTGGCTTGCGATTCCAGACGTGTTTTGGAACCCGGCGGCGTGGAGATGGGAGGATTGGGTCAATTTGGGGAGTTTGTGGGGACAGGGCGCTGTTAGGATCGCGTTTCTGATGGGGGTTGGTCTGCAGGGGAATACTCGTGTCAAGGCCGACTAAGATTAAGAGACAGAAGCGATGAGGCTCAATGGGATGGACTGAGTGAGGCACAGTCGTCGGCATTGCAATATTGGCAATATGGCTAGAATCTTGACAATGGAACATCCATGTCACAGCGGCACAGTCGGCACATGATGGTGTCAATGCTGGCAACCTGAGACACCGCACCATCATCACTTCGAGTCGATGCATTCTTTCATGGCATTTTGTTGCGCCATGGCAATCACTGCGTCAAATAATTGAGTGTCAAATTATCCCCTCTACTCCGTATACTATGATATTTTTATCGTTTCTCGAGTTCCACGAGCATAGAGAACCGCATCGCTGCTCATCAATTGTTGTTCTCCAGGGTAACCAGCTCAAATGTGCGTGCAATGTCTGTAGCTCAAGCAAATGTATATCGTAAAACAAGTACCAGGTTTTCCAATACCGTAAAGCCGCCCCGTTCGTTCGATATAAGATAGGTCCAATTCTGCAACAGATTTGCTGGCAAATCCTGACCGGACATGCAATATCACTGTTGGAAATGTGGTTCTGAGTGATTGTCTACTCTTCTAGTCATTTTAGAGCAACAGTTGTGTTCCAAAAACTTCAGCAGGTCAGCAAAATATGCCGAGCCGCGGACAACAGAGCAACACTTCTCGCATGGAGTATTTTGAAGATCTAAGATGTTTGTCATGTTGAAGTGCTTGTTGCTACTTGGCTCATGGGGTTTGGAAGACTTCTCATCGGGTAACGTTGGCCGGATGATCTCTTCTACCGCAACATCTGAAATGGCTACCTCGATGGCCATGAAGTCTCCGGTTATCTATGAAACTATATAGTTGATTGCTGCCTTTATGGTTAAACTTTAGGCTACGAACACAGGTGATGAGGACACGATACACTAGTTATCATGTTAAGTAGATTCACCTAGGCTTCTTGACTTCGACAAGCGACTCCAACCGCATGATCATGGATTTTAATCCGGCCTCCTCATCTAGGCGCTTCTTCATGTTCTGGAGAAACCCGTTTCAATTTATGAAATCAATATATTGTTCAGACTCAAACTTTAAGATCCAGAACGTGTTTTATAGGTTGGGGCTCTGTGACCAGATACTGTAATCCACGTGGCGTCAAGATTCTGCTAAGTAGTGCTAACAGTAACTCACGGCTAATTGGTAACATGCCTCTTCCCTGCAACATTGTGGTTCTCTGTTTCATCGACCTAACTAAGTGCTGGCCTCACCCTATCCCGATTCCTTGTTACTGTCAATTGCTCCTTTGGTAGGTTCTTTCCCATCTCCAGTTTCAGACGATTTGTCGGCGTCATCTGATTTGCCAGTAATTGAATTGCATTGATTCGCATGTTCCAGTAGGGGGTCAGCATCAAGTTCTGAAGGAGCGTCTTGTTTTGGCTGACAGGCGTTAATACTGGGACTTGAAGCATTGTCCGTCTGATTATCTGTCAGCTTATGTCTCTTCTTATACCCTTCGATTCTCTAAGCGGATTCGAAGATTCTGTCATAACCCTCTGTCTATGATTAATGTAGGATGATTCTTCGCTCATAACTTACACTTTCTCCAAATTTCCATCCAAATTTAAGTGCCGCTCCTTCATAGTTCTTTGTCCTTGAAGCCAATTGGAAAGGCTCTCTTTGCTGGGGACTGCTTTTCTGATAATGCGTCAGCTTCAGCCTCCTTTTCGAATTCGAATTCGTCTTTGATTCTGCGAAGCAAGGATCCCCTTAATATCCATTTTCTATCATTTTAATAAGTCTATTCTCGGCTCATAACGTACCTTTCCCGCAAGTTTCGCATCGAAGTTGAAAAGCGGTGCTTTCTCCGTCTTTGCGACATTTGCCAATGAAATCGGCTCACTCTTATCCTGCGAAGGTAAGTTGAAAGGAAGATTATTCGGCTCCAGATATTCATCAATGCTTCCTACACGACTCGGAGAAAATGTGCTCTGCCTAAACTTGTCTAATAGCGGAATCCGAATTTCTGACTGGCTTTGAAGGAGTGCATCCCAATCTGCCGAAGAACCGAGCAATTTGGATGGACTGCCAAAGTGTTCCACGATAAAGTTCATATAGAACTTTCTCAACTTTGAGCCAGGTGAAGTATTACGCCATACATCCTGAGCGTCATCGCAGGTCATAGGCTGTCCAAATATTGGCCTTGTGTGCTGTTCATAAAGGTGACGCATGGAGTAGTTTTGGAATTCGATGGATCGAAGCTTTTTACCAAGAGTCCAACACTTCGCATCAGCATTAGAAATCAATACTGATGAGGAAGACTGATAGCTCCCATAGTACATCCACTCCACAAAAAGGCCAAACACATCAGGTTGATAGAACTGAAGCCTAATTCGCTCATTGGACTCCTGAATATTTGAGCAGCAGATTTCTTTGAGGTAAAGCGAGTAATGTGAGACCAAATTTATGGGAAGACACCATGTCTTGAATGACTTTGTTTCATCCCAGCTCGGCGATGGTGTTTGTGTTCCGACTTGAATTTCCACCCCGGGACCTTGAAGTCTATTTGAATTAGTCATATCTCAGTTAGTGTGGTATTAGACATACAGTTGCATTTTACTTCTGTCAGCCAATGATTTTTTGATCAAAAGTTCCGAGTCAGGCGCGAAACAGCTCGCAGCGTTCGGATTGGCAATGTGCGCAGCATCGCGACCCTTGCCGTGCTTATAGTCCTCGAGCCTATGTTCCTCGAGGCTGAAATTCCTATAGTCTGAGTGAACAGCAAACGTGTTGAATTCACATAATTCATCGTTTATGCGATCTTGTAGGCGGTCGGTAGGTACTGGCTTGTTCCATGTACCAAGTTTCGCGGTATTCGCGCCTTTCATCGTCCATTAGCATATACCATTGAAATGGATACACCCTTCAATAAATCCATACTCTTCTGGCTAGGAACAGAGCCAAAAGAAAAGCTATTCATTGTTAATGGTTACTAACGAGACAAGAGATTAATTACTGGAAGGACTTGCTTACCTCATTGTTGATTCTGCGGGCTACGACGTCGCGTAACAAGGTAGAGAGTGATGGCAAGTATGAGTGAAATATTTATGATCTGATATGTATCGCTCGAAAACAGGCGTTACCTTTATCCCCCCCCTCTTCAGGGCGGAGCGCGCCATGGCCAAGACACGTAAAACAGGCAAAACAGGAGACAAGCGCTAAGCACAGCTATCACTGCAGCACCGCTGGCCACTTAGAAGCCGCGTTTCAAGCCACGGCTGATTTCATCCTCTGGGCCCAATAGAATCGCGCGAGTAAACGCCTTGATACATACCTGCAGTTTCGTACCCCAGAAGGGACCAGCTCTTTGCGGACTCTGTGCTGGTAAACACTGCCTTGAAATTTGAGAGAGAAGAGCCATCACGGCTTGGACAAAGCAGAATATCTAGTGGTGGCGCGGTAGGAGAACTATAAATGCGCACAAATTCTCCTATTATTAGGCATACCCTTACCTTTACTGGTTGGAGGCGCTATCTTTGCCAGCGCTCTCGGCAATGGCATTGCTGAAGTTGGCAGAAGGACAAGGACGCACAGGCCTGCGCAGAAGGGATTAGCAAGTTCATCCTGCATCCGTGGGAATTTGAAAAGGCTTTGGGGGAGAATGGGGCCAAGAGTGCTTATGGATACATGAAATCACAGTTTACTTTTTCTTAATTTCAGCTTCCAAGTGATTATTTCCACTGGCTACAAACACATCGGCTTCTGGCACAGTCAGCAAGGCTAAAACAGTGGAGGCATCAATGCTTACGCCTCAGCTACTCGTCCGACCATGAATTTTCGAGCAACGCGAAATGCTGTAACTTCTGATCCCAAGCAATAAAGCATGGACCTCTTCAACTCGCCAAAGTTCAGTCATCGTGTCGAGAAATTGATGCAAAGCAATCGTGTTCCTGGCCTCTCTATTGCTGTTGTCCAGGGTGACCAGGTCAAGTCCGCAGGCTACGGCTTCGCTTCAGTCAAGTCTCAAGAGCCATGCACAGCAGACACGGTCTTTGACATCGCATCTTCTTCGAAGTCGCTTACCGCTACAGCAATCGCTCTCTTAGTTGAAGATGCCAGCTTTCCAGAAGTTCAATATGACTCAGTTATGTCGGAACTGCTATGCGACGATTTTGTGATGTCGGATGAACTGTACACCAAAACCGTTACTGTAGATGATCTCTTGGGGCACTATACTGGCTTGCCTGGGTAAGGCTCACCAACGTGCGATAAACTTAGCTAACACCAGTGTAGACACGATGATTCATACATGGGAACGCATGCCGCTGAGCCTGATGATGCGCGATCAATTGCGCGAAATTTGCGAAATCTCGCTGTCGCTGCGCCACCGCGGACACGCTACATGTACTGCAACATGATGTACACTGTCTTGACACATCTCATAGAAACCAAGACCGGACAGTCCTTCGGAAAATTCCTGCAGGAGCACATTTTTGATCCACTCGGCATGACGTCGAGCAGTCTGCAACCCGAAGGCGCGAAAGCTAGAGGTCATCGTCTCGCAAAAGGGCATGTTTGGGATAGGAAGACCGCGTCATATCGAGAGTTCGAGGCAGTGAGCTGTCCAGAAGGCCAAGGCGCAGGGTCTGTAATCTCGAGCGCCAGCGACTTCATCAGGTTTCTCAAAGCGCTGATTGATCTTGGCGGGCCGATAAGTGGCGATGTATACCAAGGATTGACTCGACCACGGACTGAACGAGGTGCCAACCATCGCCAAAGAAAGGCGGGCATTGATCGTATTTTCTACACCGCGGGTATGGATCTATACTGGCAAGGCGAACATGCAGTCTTTGGGCATAGCGGCGATATCACGGGTTTTGGTAGTCGTTTTGTGTTTCTGCCAGACCTCAAGTTCGGTGCTGTTGTGATGGGCAATTCTTTAGGGACGAACTCAGTGACTGCACAGCTGTTTCGCGAGTTCATTGAAGAGGCAAGCAAGTCTAATGTGGAACAACGGCCATCAAGCGCGAGAGTTGCGAGGGATTTGCACACGAAGCCGCCAGAAGTGCGCGAGAAGCCGAAGCCAGACACGCAGAGTCAACTGGGTGGAAATCTCAAGGCCAGCGACGTGAAGAAAGCAGACGCTGCGAGTATGACTGGAGTGATAGCCGCCCCACAGAGGTATGTGAATATTGAAGCATACACCGGCGACTATTGGAACCCTGGGTATCGCAACATGAGGGTGGAGATCAAAGACAACGGATTGTTCATCGACGCGACAGACCGCTCAATGGGATTCACAGCCAGACTCAAACACAGGCGGTATCAGTCTCTATTTGATGCACATGTGCGAGATGCATTTGAGATGGGTGACGAGGTCTTGGTGGCCGAGTTTGTAATCGAGGATGGCAGGGTTGTCAAGATGGGGATTGATCTCGAGCCACTTGTTGGCGACTTGATATGGTTCGATAAGGTCAACAATGAGCAATAGCACCGAAAGATTTTACGTTACTCCTTGCCTCATTAAAACTTTGGTGTAACATGAAGACATGAACGTGCATCTCAGTCGCCTCCAGCAACCTGTGGGGAAGCACATCGCGATTCGAGTTTTTAGTCCGGGTATAAATTGCCATGTGTTGTCGTCATCGTTTCCAACTTCCCCAAACTTTACAGGCCCAGTAACTCGAAATGGTGCCAACGGCTTCCATTTCTTGTTTTGCTAGCTTCGATTCCCCAGCCCAACCCCGCAGTCTGCAATGCAGATCTTGAGTAATTTATAAGCACACCATGGCCATCCTGCCTGCCCGTTGGGCTTTTGAGTCTCTAATTGAAGTCATATTCTGCTTGCCCGGAACAATGACACCCTTCATTGCAGCCCTTCTGGCCGTCCTGTACGCCACGTTGGCGTTGGGCGATTCATGTCCAGTTATCACACAGCAGCTCAGTGATCCACCTTACGAGAACTACTTCTACTCTGACTGCAATACCGACGCCCAAGTCGTTGTAACAAGTCCTCTTCCGGATAGTAACTTGTCGATTATCGGCCCACGCCTCATTGTTGCGTGGCCTGCCGGGAACAGCGGTATATGCACCTTCTTCCAACCTCAAGACGACAAGAATGGCACGTTGGCTATCGAGTTGGTCAATTCGACTCTCGGATCACCACTCGGAGTGATCAATCGCGAAGAAAAAGGATCCGAAAATCCCTATGTTGGAGTCGAGGGAGTTCTGTCGTTTAACTCGTCGGCGAATCTCACGGTTGCCATCTTAGGCTCAATTCGAAATATTAGAGACTTCACTGAGGGGCCAAGTATCATTAATCCGGTGATACAAAATGCGACAAACGTCACGAGAGTGAAGAATGGAGGCGTTCTCATCTCAAGGCTGTGGTTGGATAATGTGACGACGACAAATCTACTGCTGGAGCCATGGCAGAACAAAGACAGCAGCCTGTCAATTTATAACAAAACCGTTAGTTTTGGCGCAGGCTTCTACCGCTTCTCCGCGTCTTTCAACTATCCTCAACTGAAGCAATTATCTCCCCAACAGGTCCTCAACAACCAATCTCGGGCTCTCGCTCAGAAAGAGCAGTCCGAGGTCAGATCGTTGTCGTTCTTTTCATATACCGACAAGCTGCTCGCAGGTGGCTGGCGTTTCTTGACGTACTTTGGTCGAGACACCATGATCGCCGCGCTCTTGCTTGAGCCTGTTCTTAGCGCGGGAAATAACTCGGCTCTGGAAGCAGTCATAGGCGCCGTCTTGGAACGGATCAATCGTACCGACGGGTCAGTTTGCCATGAAGAGACCATCGGTGACTACGCGACACTTCTGAACTTACAGAACGGCATTGATTCGACAGCACCGGGCTTTACCTATCCCATGATAGACACCGACTACTTCTTGCCAGTCCTCATGGATCTATATTTCAGTGCTACGCCAAAGCGAGTCAAGCCATTGCTGAGCACCAAGGCTGGCGAAGTTGATGTTGAGAACCAAAACCTGACATGGGGTAATCTGAGCTACATCAACGCACAGAAGATCATGAACATCACAGCTGCATTCGAGAAAGAACAGTCGGTGAAAAACTTGATCCAGCTCAAGAAGGGTGAGCTGGTTGGCCAATGGAGAGACTCAACATATGGTCTTGCCAATGGACGGATACCCTTCGATGTGAATTGTGCTCTCATTCCGGCAGCACTCTACGCTATTTCCAACTTGGCCAAAGTTGAAGGTGTGTATCCAAATAACTCTGTGACCAAGGAGTGGGGTTCCGTTGCGGCCAAGAGGGCTAAGATCTGGGAGGATAATACCTTGCCATTGTTTCAGTACAATCTCACTGTTAGGACGGCTACATCAAATCTGAAGGATTACGTGAAAGAGAACACCTTCTATGACGGGCCTTCTCATACGGATTCGGTTGCGAATTATTCATCTTCTGGGAAAGTTATTGACTATGCTCTCGCGATCAACACTACCAAGGATGAGGAGAAGATACGCATCACGCACACTGACACGGCATTCCGTCTGTTTCTTCTCAACTCAACCAACGACGCCCAGCTCACGACCTTCTTGAACGCAACAGCCAACACCATCCTTCGTCCGTTCCCAGCCGGTCTCAGTACTCCCCTTGGCATTGTGGTTGCAAATCCAGCACTAGCAGGCGACGATATATTCACTGCCAACTTTACCAACGCCGCATATCACGGCACCGTAGTCTGGAGCTGGCAACTCGCCCTCATGGCTAAAGGTCTCGAGCGTCAGCTTGCACGGTGTTCAGCATCACAATCCAAGGATGACGATAATATTCCTGCGTTTTGCAGCAATACCGGGGTTCATACAGCTTTGAAGAGTGCATACAATCGTCTGTGGGATATAATCGATGACAACGGTGAGAGATTGCAGTCTGAGGTCTGGAGTTGGAGCTATAGTTCGAAGACTGGTTACAAGTTTGCACCTTTAGGCACTTTGCCGCCCCCTCCTGGATTGAGCTCTGGAACTGAGAGTAATGTTCGTCAGTTGTGGAGTTTGACCTTCTTGGCTGTGAAGAGGAACAAAGACTTTGCGTAGTTTTCCTGCAGACTTGATATATATCGACTACGACGTATTGTTGACTGAGAAATATAATCTATCGTTCTAAAAAGAAAGCAATGAAGGGTCATTATAGGTCATGAATCATTATTAACCATCTCGTGAGATCAAGTTTCGAACAGCAGTAAAAGTTCGTGCATGAGATCAGAGTTGATCGTATAGAGACTTCCCCGCCGCCCAGTCCCTTCGTCTCTGAAACACCAAGACATTCGACTCACTCGTCTCGTCGGCGAATCTCGCGCTCGTCCTCGCGTATAACGTGAAACCGTGGTGCTCAAAGATTTCAAGCAACGCCAGCAACTTTAGTTGGGTCTCAGCTCCATCGGATTCCAGTGGCCTCCACGGGTACCCTTTAAATTTGATCTTGGCGCGGTCTGGTGTAACCTCATGTCGTTGTATGTCAATCATGAAAGTCACCACGATGTCGTTGACGAGTTCTGCAGGCGGGAAGTTGAGAATCTTTAGCTTGTCTCCGCCATGGAAAGACACGTTTAGCCATTCGCAGGGGGGAGGTACGTGATTCGATTTCCGGAATATGAGTGCATCTAACACGTCAGTGTATCTTGCCCAGCTTACAAACATTCCTTGTCTACTCACCTTTGGTCGAGACTCTCTTGGTCACCTCAATAGGCGAATAAATCACCCAACCCAGGCCATATATACCCTCCAGTATCCGAAGCGTCAACATCATCGCTTGCTCGTTACCATTCGGGTTATAACTCCATGCATAACCTCCTAGCTTGAACTCCCGCGATGCCTGTTGTGGATAGACCTTGTCAATACCGCGGTCCCAATATGTCCTTACGATTTCGTGGATAGCCGCTATATCGGCTTCGGAGAAGTTTACAAGCCCGATGCGATCAAGTCCGTGTCGTGTGATAGATGCGAAGCGACTGTGGAAAGTTGATGGCCCAGCGTTTGACACGGCTTGACTAAATGGTGGCGGTGCAGAAGATGAGGCTTCGGTGTCGTCGAAGAAGGCGGACTTGGTCTTTTCAGACATTTTGGCGTCGATATCTTACATTAGTGGAATCAGATTTGCTACTGAGTACAGATGCGGATGGTTGATATTTATATACAACAATATCTTTCCATCGGGGCAATATTTAAAAGGCTACTTCATCCTTGGGGGCGACATCACGTCAGCCACAGAAGTCGGGTGAGGAATTCTCAAAATTAAATAAGCATGGTGAGGCTATACGGGGGCTGTGCAGCAGAAGCCAATAAAGCGCCGCAAACAACACATGGCCTAAAGCATAAGGACATTTCTTGGAAAAGCTTTGGCTGTCAATCTAATTAGGCTGCATGCTTATTATGGACAAGCCTCGAAGAAATTTGCTGGTACCGTCAAACGACGTCATTGTGTGATGGGAACGTTTCTGGTCATCATTCACGCCCTTGGGGGCGGGGTCAAAAATTCACGGTCCCAACTGCTACTACCGTTAACGACTTCACAAAAGTCTCTTCAAGAGCATCTTTAGACTTTTTCCACAAATCATCCTATAAGTTGAAGTATCTCGAAAAACAAACACTATGACTACTGAGGATAAAAATATCACCCTCACGGCCCAGTGCCTCTGCAAAGCGCATACCTTCACCGCCAAAGTGCCCCGATCACAGCTCCCTTTTCCAGCATCGATATGCCACTGCACCTCATGCCGAAACGCCACCGGTGCCATGTACAACTGCAACATAGACTGGCCTGGTTCAGCAGATGAGATTCACAGCTCTGATCTCAAAACCTACAAATTTACCTCCAATTGCGAGATTTTGTTCTGCGGCTCATGTTCATGTCCCATGTTCTGGAATTCTCACTACAATGATCAGCCCCAGAACTTGGGCGTTTTCACGGGAGTCTTGGACAATGTTGATGCCGACAACTTCATCAAAGTTACGAGGCAAATATTCGTTGGTGACACGGTCGATGGGGGTATTTCTCCGTGGCTGCAGAATGTCAATGGCGATGGGGAGAGGCCTGGCAGGTGGATGGAGAGACCTCAAGATGGTGGAGAATTGGACCAAAGTTGGCCAGCCTCCAAAGTAGATGCGCAGTCTGAGGCTCCTTCAGCTCGAGATATACCTATTCACTGTCATTGCAAAGGAGTTGACCTTGTCTTCCGTCCAAGCAACGTCGACTTCTCTGCTATGGACGCCGAAGCGATTCCTGCGTACATTGATCCCAAGTCCTATAAACACCTTGCGACAATCGATCCATGCCGATCATGTCGCTTGTCAGTTGGCGTCGACATAATGAATTGGACATTTGTCATGCCGCAACAGATTGACTTCCCCGAGAAGACCATTGGATCCGACTTTCCGCGAAATACCCACGATCTGAAGAGTGCAGTCGATGATCCCGACCGAGACCCTCGTTACGGCACGCTGGCGATATATCGAAGTTCACCTGACGTCCAAAGATATTTCTGCTCGCGCTGCTCTGCGACGGTATTCTACACCGTCGATGATCGTCCAGAGGTTATTGACGTCGCTGTTGGACTGCTACATGCCCCGGAGGGAGCTCGTGCCGAAAGTATTCTCACTTGGCATCTCGGTGCAAAGATGATGGGAGAGTTGGATTTTGAGAGGGGCTGGAGAAAGAATTTCGCCATTTCGGTGAAGGACACGTCAGAGAAGTGGCGTATCGAGAAAGGTTATCCTAAAACGTGGAGGAGGATTGCCTCTGAGGATGCAGAGAAGAAGGATTAATGCGTGACAGTCGCATAACAAGGAGCCTCCCCTGCCTTGATTTACCCACCGGAGTCCTCAGGAAGCACAACTAGAGTTAGTCGCAGACAGACATTCTCAAATCTAGCGATGTTCCTCGAATCTACTTGACCTCTTGGTGCTCAAATTATGCTTTTCCTTGGTGGAGGTGGCTACAGACAGAGTTCTATAGCCCCTGGCAGCAATTCTTCCCCGCTCGTCTATAAATACCTGTCTCTCCCGCTCTCTCGATCATCTTTCCTCTAAATCAGTCCAAAGTACTTCCGCGCGGAAGGAGGGTATGTCTTCAGTAACGAGAAAAGCCCACCACCGCTGATGGTCAACCGATTGACTTCTCATTGATGTACACCTGCCGCTCGATTGCAAACGACACCAAACATCTACCTTTTGGGTTCAATAACATCTCCTTCTCTACCTTCTTCTCGCCCGATTTGAGGGCTTGGGCTGACCGCCACCAGTTTCTGTCGCACTTTCTTTTCATTTTGAAGGCAGATCTAATTTTCAATCACCAAGGCACTAAAATGTCACGCTCATCGAGGATGAATATGCTGTTTGCCCCCCTTCAACTCACGCTATGGGTCTCATTGAATTCTGCAACGAAAGTCCAAGTCTGAGAATACAACGCCGCCTCAAACTATGCCACCGCATCCCTGCCGCTTTCCAACCCTAGTGGGATAATATGGAATACTGTGACGTTGCTGGACCTCGCAATGAGTACAACAACGGGGTAAACATTGTTCCTGGGTATGCAGTTAAAGGTATTTCTATATGGCTTGAAGAAGCGATATTATTGCCAGACGCCGGGATGCCCCATAACTCCTACATGCTTTGCTTGGATGGAGAACCCGATAAAGCCCATTTTTCTGACATCTTCCAGAATATCCTCCTTCGGGAAGACGCTTTAATTCAAGCCAGTCAAGAGCTGCTTCAAATGTGTCCTCACCAATTCTACAGCTCACTTCCCTATCGCCGTTGGCACAGCGGCCACCTCTCAAAGGCACTCAAGTACTTGACAGATCATCACGTTAAAATTATCGACAGCTTCCCGCTCATTTGCTCCAATTTCCATCCCGGTTATCCTCTTGACGTCGAAATCTTTATCCAAGAACGTCTCGAATGGAAATCACGGGACTGGGAAGACGACGCGTACAGAAGTTCATTTCATCTCAAGCAGCGTCCATCGAAATTTGGGAGCTGGAACGACAATTTAATGTCTTGCTATGAATTCCAGAACCAGTTCGAGCTTTGATGCTATATCTGCTTTTACAGTGAGCTGGCTAAGCTTAAATAGATTGATAGACAGGAAAATGCATGAATTAGCTGCCTGTCGATAATCCTCTATCAGCATGGGAGTATCATACAACTAGGGGTAGCCCCAGAATTGCAATCCCTAAGAATAAAAATAACCCTGAAGTCGCAATCGGCGCTGGTTGACGAGACCAAACCATGGTTAATAAGAAAGATGTGGTCAAATATTATGTTCCAGGCTGCCTGTTATTTAACGTGATTTTATTTGCCGCTTCACCTAAATTCTATATTCTTTCCTGCATTTGATACGCGCAGATACAAGTGCCCTCAGTATTCACGTACATGCCATATCCGCAACCATATGCAACATGTCTTCAAGTAAGTGGGGACAGGGTTCACAGGCGAGGGTATTCGATTCCAATGATCTTTATACCTATTCTGAGCTGCTAACGTGAAATGAAATAGAAATCATACAACGGAATATTTGGTTAATATAAGCACTATGATTTCTCAAGCCCCGGATCTACCCTTAAAGTCGCTTCCAATTCCTTGATACTCTTGCCGTCTGCACTTTCTATTGGTCTCTTGGGCGCTGCCTCCTTATTCAGTGGCCCAGGTCTTGCGAAAATAGCACCACCAAGAGATAAAAAGTTGGTAGCACGAAGGACCATCTGATAAAACAGCGTCATACCAGTTACCAGAATCTCTTCCCTTGCGGCCGGGTCATTGGCCTTGGGCCCTAGAAACTCGACACAACCCACATTGTTGAGAGACCAGCAGTTGGCAGAAAACCTGGCCACTGCAGACTCTTGCTCGTCGAGGCAGATAAAGTCCCATGTCTTGAAGCTACTAGCGCTGGCCCATGTCATGGCAGCAGGAGTTCCGTCAGGACTGTTGGAGTAGTTGTACGACAGGTGAGTGTATGATGTCATGAAGCGCTTTAGTGCTTTGATGGTGCCTTTTTGGCCGTGGAGCTCGTAGGTTGCGTGGATTGTGACGGGGTGAAGTGTACCGGTGCCGATTACAGCTGTAGGGTCTTCGTAGGGATGGAAGACGAGGGTGGTACATTTGAAGGCATGATAGTCGACGATGTATTTTGGTGTTGTGTTGTTCGTTTGAGGGTCTTTCTCTGAGACTAAAGCCTTCATCTTCTTCCACTTGAAGTCGACTTCAAAGACAGTGTTGGATGGCTGCATGTTGTCGTTTGCTGAGAGATATTCGTAGGAGTTGCTGATTTTGAGTTGAGTTTATGATCTAAGGAGGTTTTCTTTATTGCGGATGGATTGCTTTAATTAATACCTAGATTATCATGGGATCTTGGACACTTATATAAAATTCTTAGCGGAATGTGAAGCATGATTGTGGCTTGTCAGAGTAACATCGAAACAGGTGAAGACCCACTGATCTGTGCTCTTACTAACTTCATTTGGTCTCACCCAGCGCTCCGATCGGCATCGTCGGTGGCAATTAATCCGTCTCCGTGCACTAACTGCGCCTTGTTGGGCTGAATGGCAGATTTCATGGTCCCAAGGGTGATAAGCGATAAAAGATAAGAGATAAGGAGCTGTGTCATTGACATCATTGAACTCGGTCAACCATGCTATCGATAAGATAATATCACTACCCTACACAAATATGATACTTATTTATAAATTATCTCCTCTATACTCTTTAATAAATGGAAAGGAATCCTTTAGTATTAAAGCTGGGCGAAGCCGAAGTCAGAGCTTGAGTGCGATCTCAATAATTTGAAGATTGACGATCTGGAACATGTACTGAATTCATCATCTACTTGGCTTGAGCATGACTACCCCAGACATGCACCGCCTGGAATCCATTGTTTGACATGTGTACTACAATTTCCCGTTATCCATCCTAGACTTATAGAATCCTGCTTTTAGGCTTTAATAAGCATTAAATCCATAGCGACTGATATTACTACCAAACATCACGATCTGCCCTGTTACTAAAATTCTTGCCAAGTAGTTTTACAGAGTAAGGTAGTTAAGGGTCCGCAGCAAGATGAACTTGCCACTTCCAGACCTTTGCGCTAAAAGAGATTGTTTCTGTTTAAAATAGATATCCCCCAACTAAGTTTCCAACATTCCAGTCCTGCTGTCTGGCAATCAGAGTTCACCGCTTTCTTCACTTCTTGCAGCCAACAGCAAGACCAAAGTCCTTTTCGAGTCCTAAACTCACAATCATTCATGGACCCTACAGCCGAGTCCAAGACATTTTCAAGCTTCTCTCCGTAGCTGAGCGGAATATCGACGTTTTCTTCAACACCATTGGAGCTGTCAAAGAACAGGGCGTAGGGCTGAGCTTGGCATTGAGGCCAAGCCAACAATCTTCTCCGCAGAGCTTCCAAAAATGGCGAACCTCTTCCCCACTCCCGCAGGTCATTCATCGATAAATGCAAGCCATAGCTTTCAGCTCAGAGTTGAAGCTCCGTCAAAGACCGGACCACGGGCCACTTTCACCAAAATATTCTGGGCGCTGATTGGTCTGGCGCACGCCAAAATGTCATCGCGCTGTGATGTTTGGACGCCTCGAGGAGAAAGAGGCTTCTGGACAAAAGGCTGAGCAGGGAGGCTGGGCTGTATCGATTAAGCTTATTCTCTTTTAGGTGTTGCTAGACTGCAGGGATGCTATTTCGAGGGATTGTTAGGCTAATTAAGTTTGTCGCGAGGCAGAGCAGGAAGTGCTGTGTATTGTAAGTGTGATGAGCTGAAGATTGATGCATGAAGCCATCGTGTATAAGAAGACGGAGTCTGTCCTCGTCAATTGAGTCGTCTCATCATCTCAAACACACTCTCAATTCAGACATCAAACAATAATCACATCCACTCTTCAACTCTTCCATCACCAAGTGTAATCTTCACCTTCAAAATGCTTGCTCAAACCATCTTCTCCATCCTCGCCATCGCCACTACTGGCCTCGCTGCTCCTGTTGAGCCCCGCAGCAACGACTACTTCACCCCCTCTGAGATTCACACCTACAACATCAACAACGGAGCAATCTACGACACAGAAGAAGGTCGCGTTACCAAAGCCCCCACCAACGGCGGTAACGACATCACAACTCTCCTCACATTCGAGTACCCTGAAGCAGCCAGGGGTAAGCAATGCCAATTCGCTTTCTATCTTGCTCCCGGCGAGAACGTCATTGGCAGCAAGAAGCTTGATCTCTACTCCAGCCTTGCACCCGCTCCTGGACCTCGGGCCGGATGGGGCCCTGGTAACCAACGCAATGTCCACTTGGGACGCATGGATGTCAAGGTCGGAGGTTTCGCGACCTGGGAGGCTACTTATGGCCCGTACATGACCCAGAAGACGGAATGTAAGAAGCCTGGCACTGTTGAGGGGCTTGAGCTTGTTGGTGTCTACGATCTTGATGCCATCTACTGGAACCCGGCTAAGTCTGGTCCTCGTATTGTTATCAGCTAGAGCGGTGGAGTCGCTAGTCTTTGTTGGTGTTTCAGTTCGTCTGTATATATTCTTTAACGCTGGAGAGTAGCGCGTCAGGTTTCTCGGGTTTGTGAATTATTCTAGGATTGGAACTTTGTATGCAAATCACAATATCATTACACTTCTCTCAATATTACCAGAAACCGCCTTCTGTGTGCGAGATGTAATTTGCCAATGAGCTCCAAATGCTTTGCTATACGACTGCGGCAGTAAGGCACCAAAAACAGCAATCGCCGAATCAGGTCATCAGTAACCGAGCTGCAGTCATACTTCTTTCTTCCCGAGGAACATGACCTGCTCAATGACCCTTTTCTGACCTTTGGCTGACCCGTTTCTGACTCGTAATCATCGTCGTAATAACTTACAGCATTCCAATCCTACAAACTCCTTCCAGCTCATGTAAATATCACTTGGCATTGATTGATCGTACAAATAAATCCGTACCAATCCAAACCTGCTGACATTCTCCACAGGACTCAGCCCTCGCGTGTCCACAATATGATCTGACGCAGGGACAAGGACAAGGGGCCCGTCGTACAAAACGGCCAAGCACTTCTGAGCGGAAATAATGCCGGCTAAGTGGAGAATCATGGCGTTTCGGCCCGTGGAAACTTGCAGACAGTGGCTTTGATTTGCCCACGTCTGGTTCCAATTTCATCATGTCAGCGGCTGTGCTTTACCCTTGCAGGATAGCATGTGACAAGGGGGTTGATGGAGACGAACCTTACGAGGTGTAACGTTGACTCAGGGACGGTTTTTACGATTTGACCTTACAGATGAAAGCTTGTCTCGGCCCTCTTGGGCTGAATCTGGAGAACGCAATCGTCGTGACATGACCCCTGATTTATGTAGACATGGTCTGTCACTCGAGAAAAGTCGCGTGCTTCAAGAGCAAGATATGAAAACGTTTCTCGTATTAAAAGTCTATCTATATGCAACTAACGCTTAAAAGACTAAATGGTTGAGCGGGTACGTATGTCGACTCGCATCTAAGAAGTTGTCTCGTATCTCATTGTGAAATCCTGCATGTAATCGACTGACAAAAGCCTCGAGGATCAGTCGTTGGAGGTCCTTTGCAGGGTCATCCTTGCGGAACCAATGATGACGGATGAAGACTCCGCCACATGTCTTATCTCCAATATACGGAGCGCCATTTCCGTCCATGCAGGGTATCGTGCCAATGTCTTGGGTTTGGTTATAGCTGTATCGTACGTAATTGGAGAACGCCGCTTGCTCGTGTGCCCAGTCGTTGGCCCATCGCTGACAGCCCTTGTATTTCTTCTCGCTTGGACATTGCTCCCAGTCGTCGAAGAGTTCTTGTGTACGGTTGCTCTGCTGGGCGATCATGAAGCCTGTGTTCTGCATGACCTTGCCCTTTTCGTCGCGGTTTCGTGGAGAATCGGGATCGTTTGCTAGCGCAAGAAGGGTCTTGTCGGTGATGTTCCATAGCTTCATTAACCATTCGAATGGTACCTGGGGGTACATGAATTCTGCGTCGGCGTCGAGGAAAACGACAAAATCGTGGTTCTTGAGCGCTTCTCGGATCATTGGGACCTTAACCCAAGTCTGATGTCGCTTGGGATAATTGGGGGCTCGGACAAATTTGTAGTCATAGCCATGAATCATCGCTAGAGACTGTTAGCCGAGCTTCCTTCTTCCCGCAACGAATCAAAACGTACCGTAGAGATAATGGTTCATAATTCCACCAGTTCGTCCCTTCATTTCCTTGTAGTCCAGCGCCGAGTCATTCATCACAGCCCCAGGTCCCTTGTCCAATCGAGTGTCAACATCCAAAATGAGGAGCTTCTTGCCCAATGGGTTCGCCCAGTTCTCGTTCTCCTTGGGCACCTCGTAGAGGTACCCCTCATCTGTTGAAAAGCTTGTCGCATTAATGTCAAGAAGAAAAGGCTTCCATAGATCATGCATTAAATCCGACGTGTGCGACGCGAGCTTCACTTGATGCGGGTTTGATCTCCGTGTTGTCCTGCAAGCGGATTGTTTTGTTAGCGACATTTCGCTGGAATGCTGGGCGGCATTTTAGCCACTGGCGCGACGTACCGATACGACAAGAGGCTGGGAGGTTCGAAATAAAATCCCCAAGTGTGTGTTACCAGTCCGAAGATTACCAAAATGCCCATGGCGAGAAGGACGCCCTTCTGCCTGCTTGCCCGTGGCAGCAGCAGCTTGGCCATATGTGTAAGGTCTGAGGTCTTCATCTCGACGGCGAGATTGCTTTTCGTACGTGTCACCTCGCTTGGAAATAGACAAAGTTCATGAGGTTAGAAAGACTCGGACAATTCCGTTTTGACTTTGATGCGGGAAGAGGAAAAGAACAATTAAACCCTTGTTGAAGAACGCCTGATATGTTTAAAAAAAGACACGACGAGACACGACGAG
>JAAVUB010000676.1:0-58819 GCA_014898885.1 Fusarium lyarnte (nom. inval.)
ACCCCCCCCCCCCCCCCCCGGAGAAATAGTGTAGGCGTGGGCCGACCCTGGCTCAGGCACGTGTATCATCAAGGCAGCCGCACCTTCAACTCCACCATAACATCCATACCCAGCCCAGCCTTATCGCCACGACCACTCCTTTCAACGCCAGACTATTTGCGATCCACCAAAGCAAAGTTCATCATCGATACGAAGGAACCTGTTTAAACCACAGTAGCAACTATATCAGTAGCCTACTTCAATCATCATGGGGACGGATGCCCGAAAAGGTAACGCGACTTTATGCACTGCGCGACTGCATTAGACTAACACCCAGCTTGCAGGCGATGATGGCACGATCAAAGTCGCATCCAAAAACAAGAACGGAAAAATCAAGCTGAAGAAACCAGCGCCAAAACATAGCAAACCCGGAAACTGGATGGATGGTAGTGTAATTGAGGGCAACAGTATGTGTTAAGGTCATCCTATACAAGCTTGGCGGAGCCGCTAATGTTCCCAAGGCAAGAAGAAGAACGGCGCTTCACCGATAGGTGCGCCCTCACCAGGTCCTGTTGTAAACGAACTCGACGAAACTTCCCGCGAAACATTTGCGACAGGACGACCCCTCGAAGATAGCCCCGACCTCCAACAATGCAAGCACTGTAAGAAGAGCGTTTTGAAAACGGCCGCCAAGGCGCATATTGCGCAATGCCTGCGGTTAAAAAAAGAGAAAGCTCAGAGAAAGAAGGAGGCTCGCGAAGCAAGAGAAAGGGCAAAAGAGGCAGCAAGACAAGAAGAACAACGGAAAGAGGACGAAGAGAATGGGGTTGAGCGGGGCGACGACGACAGTGACGACGACGGAATCTCAGCTGAAAAGAAAGCGACTGGAAGCAAAACTGCCAAGAAGGCCGCGGGTAAGAAACCTGAAGACGATAAGAAGGGAAAGAAGCGCAAGGCCGATGGTGATCCAGACAAGGGACCCAAGAATAAGAAGAAGAAGGATGAGCCGAAAGCCAAGGTCCCCAAGCCAAAAGGTGAGATACTGATCCCAGGTCTCTTGAGAGGCTTGCACTAAAACTGATGCTAGGACCTGTGGACGTGGAGCGGCAGTGTGGTGTCTTGTTGCCCAATGGGCAGCCATGTGCACGATCGTTGACATGTAAGAGCCATAGTATGGGAGCGAAGCGCGCAGTCGCAGGAAGATCTTTGCCATACGATATGCTTCTTGCCGCGTACCAGAAGAAGAATCAAGCAAAGCAGCAGAGTAAGTCTTGATCTGGTCCACCCCTCCACTAGTACTCCCTGCCTGGACACGACTGACAATTTACCCCAACAGAGGCAGCGCTTGATGCCAACGCGCCGATAGAAGATGAAGACGAAGCCAATAACGGACCTGTTGACTCCGACGAGGAAACAACGGCCGTGATGGGTGCTCTATCACAATGGCGCCCTCAACCTCTAATACCACAACCCACTTTCACTCCCATAAAACGTCAATACCAACTCGCAAGACTACACGAACAGCTTCAAATGGCCACAAATGGTGGAAGGACAAATATCTTTTCAGTCACTGGTTTTGGAGCACAGAAGCTTCCCGAGGGCCATCCTGGGCTTCAACCTGCTTCAGAAGATGCTCCAGGAGAGATAGACATTACTGCGGGCTTCAATAATGTTGGGCGGACGACAGCGACATTCACACCTCAAAGACAACCATCAGTTTCAAGCAGGGCATAGAATGAAACCTTGCAGAACAGGTAAAGGGTTGAAAACAGAACCAACACACGTTCTCTGGGAAGCGTATCAAGGTCGATTGTATAACGGACCATTCTTGGAGGAGATACTAAACGCTGTTTGTTGTTTGCGACGAGGAGTATCGTACAGCGGGATCTGGAAGACTTTACTTTTGTACGAGATACCAATAATGTTATGAGTCTTCCATCTCTAAGTGTGCCCGTCTTGCCTCGGACCATGGGTCACATGCGGTAACTGGATGGTGGGGCCGCGCCGAGGTTGGGCTTATGACGTCGTGAATGCATGCCATAGCGCGCGTCGCTCATTATGACAGTCAGGCTACTCATATGCGGCTCAACAGCTTTGCTGCCTTGGTCGAGACTCTCCTTTCACATCATGCACGTGCGCGTGCCTTTCAGCTACCTATCATCACTTCGTTTCGCGGCATTGATGAGCTTTCTCAGTATCTTGATCTTGTTACAATGTCGTCTCAGCAGGCTCTCAATGCCCTTGGCCACGCCGTATCTGGCTCTGTAGGGACAGCCATATCAACAGCATCTCTGTACCCATTGGACCTGGTGACGACTCGACTCAAGGCGCAACGAAAAGAAGGGGGCTCTACAGGCGACTACGATGGTGTCGTTTCAGCTTTCAAAGGCATCCCCGCCAAAGAGGGAGGGATTAAGGCACTGTACAGTGGACTAGGAACAAGTGTGGCCAAGTCGGTCGTGGACAGTTTTCTATTCTTTGGCTTCTACAACTATCTACGCCCTCGACATCGCAAACCCAAGATTGTCGAAGAGCTTCTTGTGGGCGCCGTCGCTGGAGGGTGCGCCAGGGCACTCACCACGCCCATTTCGAATGTTGTCACGAGGAAGCAGATGTTGGGGGGCGATCAGTCGCTTATGGAGACTCTCTCCGAGATTCGAAAAGAAAGCGGGTTGCTTGGTCTCTGGTCTGGCTATTCGGCTACCCTGATGCTCACTCTGAATCCCAGCATCACCTTCTTTGTCAATCGACGTCTGGCAGCGCGGATCTTACCAGCACTCGAAGAAGAGGATTTTCCAGTGGCATGGATCGCCTTTTTGATTGCCGCCTCGAGCAAAGCTACTGCCACTGCCATCACATATCCTTTCCAGACGGGCAAGACGCGCCTTCAGATGGCGGGTAGCCCGGTGAGCACGGCGGATGCTGATATGGAGAGAGCGCAGAGGGGAAATTCGAAGAGCAATCATATATTGCGGAGGATTCTTGATCTTCTCAATCAGTCCATATTTGGCGTCATTATTCGCATCGTTTCCAACGAGGGGATGAAAGCACTTTACGCTGGGCTTCAGGGAGAACTTCTCAAGAGCTTCTTCAGTCACGGATTGACAATGCTCACCAAGGGTGTTATTCATCGGTTCGTTGTTCGTGTATGGTTTATGATGCTGTTGCCCTACTTGCGACAGCGCAGGCTTCGGATGAAGTGATGAGACGTAGTTCAGTGCGAGATTCTCAGCATTGGAAAGCGACGCTCGACCGCTCCACGGTGTTTCCTCCGTGAGCTGAAAAGCCTGTCCCTTCGGACTGGAGGGCTATCAAGCCAGGTATCAAGGAGCCAGGAGCGGTATCTGTCTTGTGTGACTTGGAGGTCAGAGGTACGTCGCAGACGTAGCAGGTCAGGGGTGGGACATCCTTAGAAGATGTCTTTTTGGACGACGGGATCATGAATTGTTTGAGGCAACTGTGACACAAAACATGGCCACACTCTTTGGTCATCATGGGATTGGAGGCGTTTGTGAGCATCTTTAAGCATGACGGGCAAGTCCTCTGCTTGCCCTTTGACGTTTCCTCTTCGTTGAAGTTAATTGTGATGAGATTCTGCATGGTGATGGGGTGGGGACTGTCGGATGCAGATGCTGGGCATGTTGGTACGGTCTTGTCTTTCTTCGCAACTGGTGGGAGGTTGCTTGAATGGGCGTCTGGTGTAAGCGATGGAGTCCAGAATGATGGGAGATGTGGTTTCGCGGCCTGTACGATAAGGAGTTAACCCGGAATACTACATTATTGTAGGGTTGAGATTCCCACCTTTTCCTCTTCCAGCGCTTTCCTGGCTTTGACCTTGTCCTCGCACGCGATGCGATCCAGTTCGTCTTTGTCAAGTTCAAACTTACGCTTCGTACCTACTACTAAAGCCTGTGAGTTCGAACCGCTGATTGTCGCATCCGCCTTTTCATCTTCGGTCTCGGCCACGTTTGTCTTGATCTTGCGCTCGAGACCAGCCTGCGTCAACTCAAAATCTTGAATGGCGCGCTCGCGATCCAGCTCATCCTCGTGCGCTTTTTGCTTAGCGGCCTCTTCCTCAGCGGCAGCGCGTGCCTTCTGGGCGCGTTTGATATCCTTTTTCTGAGTGAGTATGTTCGACAGTGCGCATTCGCGGCAGAATATATCTCCACGTCGACATGAGACAGGATCGCGGGCGATGTTGAGACACAGGCCACAGGAGCCAAATGGGAGGAATGAGTCGCGGTGAAGGCGAGCGGACGAAGATGACCAGTGCGATTTTGCGAGGGCTCGTTCGTGAGAGGTGAAGACTGGGCGGGAGGTGTTTCGTTTACCTGATTGATTGATTAATTGGGTTGGTTTGGTAAGACAGCAGTTGTGATGGTATCATGGGGAACGTTACTGTGTGCTGATACCATGATGTTATCTGGCTCAGAAGAACTCCGTTGTCGTTGATGGAAGCTGGCAGAGGAGTATTCTATGTCCAAATTGTCTTGAGGTTCGTAAATATGATTTCAATGTGACTGAGGAAGACCAGTTTTCCCCAGTGATACTCACCAACGAATGACAAGAACAAATTTGGTGTGGTAGATGTTTAAATAAAAGTTGAGGTAGATGTGAACTTGGCTTAACCTACCTAGGTACCTTAGTTGCAATCCGACCCCAGCACATCCCATGTCATTTCTATAGGGTAAGCAAACAGGAAAAAAGTTGGAGGTGGGTCTATGATGAGCCGCTTCTCTCCGATCAAATACTTGTATAAAGCACTTGTCTTTAGTAGACTATATTGTCCCATTTGACGAATACTCGCGTTGTAGTATTGTCTCTGTTTTATAATCATGCCTTGATACCTTCTCAAGACTGTCGTTACCATGCCAGATTCAGATTCAGGACCTCCTGCGCAGCCAAGTCTGCCATGGCGCATTGCCTCGGCGACTATCATGGGCTCAGTTGGCGCATTCGCAAGAGCATTCATGAACGGCTTCAATACTCTCGAGGTCACAGGCCTAGAAGGGCTGCTGGGGGTTCTTGACCGTAGGAAAAGAGAAGGGCGTGAGCGCGGGCTGCTCACCGTATGTAATCATGTAGCAGTGTATGCCATGCCGATTCAACATTCCTGTTCATTTGCTAACCATCTGCCATTCATATAGACTTGATGATCCTCTTATTTGGGGCATGCTACCAATGCGGTACTTCTTTGACGCAGTCAACATGAGATGGGGTCTAGGGGCGCATGATATATGTTTCAAGAATAAGTAAGTCTTGAGAAGACCATCACACGAAGTGAGAGAGTGAATATTTAGCTGACAACACAAAAATAACAGAGCCACATCGACATTCTTCAGTCTTGGTCAGGTTCTACCCACTCACAGATTATGGTACTCTCCTCATGGTGGTCTATACCAGCCAACCATGACACAGGCCGTCAAGCTACTATCCGGCCCATCACCAGCTTCATGGTCTACAGCCTCTGACTCTCCTCTCTCCGCAACTCCTGCTTCAACGAGACCTCCCGCAGTTCCCCAACCGCTCTTCTTCTCTACCAATGGCGCTGATCAAATTCCAGCGCCATCTGCCTACCCAGCCTACCGAAATGCCTGGGTGCACGTGTTTCCAGAGGCTTGTTGTCACCAGAGCCCGGATAGCGGATTGCGCTACTTCAAATGGGGCGTATCTCGACTGATTCTCGAATCTGATCCGGCTCCAGAGTTCATCCCCATGTTCGTTCATGGTACCCAGCACATTATGTCCGAGGACAGAGGGTGGCCCAGATGGGCGCCTCGTATTGGAAAGACCGTGAAGATAGTGATAGGTGAGCCGACAGATGTTGAACAGCTCTTCGGTCACCAGCGGGCAGCATGGCGCAAGCTTGTTGCGAAAGGTGACCCAGAGCTTCTCCGAAATGGCCCAGAGGCTACTGAGTTAAGAATATCGGTGGCCAGGAGAGTAAGAGACGAGGTCGAGAAATTACGAGAAAGCGCAGGGTTCCCTGCAGAAAAGGACGAGGCACCGGCTCTCGCAGAAACATGGGCCAAAGATCCTCGCCGCACAAAATTCAAGAGCCCAGTCGATGGGAGTCTTGTCAACAGACATGGGCCAAAAGAACGCCCATGAGTATAAAAGTCATACATTCCGCTCGTAGAATTATAGACTAAAACAAGGGGGGTCAAACCACCCGAGACTAAGGTGTTCATACTCAAGATTAGTTGTTGACAGGAATAAAACAATAAATGACGAATCAAGACACCGACACACGCTGCTGCCCCAAGATCCAATATCTCTCATGTCCTGTCTAATTCATGCTGACCCCTAACTCCATCGTGCTGAGAAATAGTCGTCACGTAGTATTCCGGTGTTTTCTTCTTTTGGTTTGCAGTGAGACGCTGTTGCTAAAACAGCTCGACTCTAAAACGCTGTGATCATGGCGCAGACAAAACTAACAATCTTGGTCTCTCGCCACTGGGGGTTGGGCCAAGTTCTAATACGCCTCGAAACCTTGAGTGGGAACAGCCTGGGGGTATCCGCGAGCCTGCGCTTGGAGAGCCTGCTGCTGAGGGTGCATCATAAGGTCGTTGAACCAAACGTGCTGAAGGGCATCATGGGCACTGATCCTCAGTTCTGGTCGAAGCTGCAGCATTCGCTGCAGCAGGTCGATACCGTTGGGGTCAATGGCCGGGAGGATGTTTCGAAGATCTTGAGTGGCATACATATGGAATGTAGGCTTGTACTCGGGGAACTGTGTGATACCGGGCCAGGTACGCTCTGTTGGTGTTCCCATGATGCGGAAAATGCGAATGATCTGGTCTTCGTTTGTGGTTCCGGGGAACAGAGGTCGACCGGTAAACATCTCGGCCATGATGCAGCCCGCGGACCAGATATCGATGCTGGTGTTGTATGTTCGGCTGCCGAGGAGGACATCGGGGGCCCGGTACCACAGGGTGACGACCTCGTTGGAGAAGGTGTTGACGGGGATACCAAAGGCGCGGGCAAGGCCGAAATCACCGAGCTTCAAAACGCCCTTGCTATTGATGAGCAAGTTCTGGGGCTTGAGATCACGGTGAAGAACGCGATTTTGGTGACAGAAATCGATGCCCTTGAGGAGCTGGTACATGAAGGACTTGATGGTGGTAGGCTTGAGGGCACCGCGATCGCCGTGGGTGTCCATGTACCTCTTAAGATCGCCGTCCATGTACTCGAAGACGAGCATGAGTTTGTTCTCGGTGTGAATAACATCGTGCAGTCCTACAATATTCTCGTGCTTAAGCTCCTTCATCAACGAAATCTCTCGGATAGCAGTCGACGGTGTTCCCTCTTCGGAGTCGAGGTGGATTTCCTTGAGCGCTACAAGCTCTCCAGTCTGTCTATTACGGCCCTTGAAGACGGTGGCGTAGGTACCTTCACCGAGCTTCTCGAGCTGCTGGAACGAGCTGGGGTGTCGCTTTCCGTCCATGTTGAGGGTACGATATGATATCAGTTGGGGGATCTGATGCGGGTAGGGTTTGAAAAGCGAACGAGGATGCGTGGGTATTGGCTGATAATGGCGTGTCACCAATTTCGACTGAGGGACCTGGAACTGCGACTTGGGCGAGGATCGTTGATAATCTGCAGGAGAGAAAGATTAAGTATGCGAGGTAAAGGGTTTTGGGCAGTGGTGTTTGCTGCTACCTAGGTACTTCTTGATATTTTGGGTTTGTTGATGACTCACAACTGCCCTTGACGATAGAGTATGTATTTGGGGGTTCCGCCCTTCAGGTTGGCCTCACTTTTTTTTTTTCGAGTCGCACCCTTTGCTTGCAGTGACTTTTGAGATGGATGGAGGGGGGAAGAAAGGGAATGTCTGAAGGTGCCCAAGCAGCGGAGGCTGCTGGAAGGGTCTCCTTGTTAGGGAGGGGTTGGATGGAGGGATCGACAGAAGGGGAAAAGAGTGTGGGAATAATACCTATTAAATCCGATACCCAGTAGCAGGACATTGAAATACCGAAATTTAAGGTGCTAGTCAGGAGGAGAATAGTTGGTTATATATAATGCATACCTAGTAATATTCTTCACATTTTTTGGTAAAAATCTAAAGCATTGATGTTACGAGACTGACTGATCTACCACTGTCAATATGGGTGAGGTGGGTGCTTATAGCGAGTGTCAATCATGCCTCAAGCCCATCACGGGGGCATGTTAGTGCTATAGATTAAGCGCACGCGCACTCGGTAAAATGGGCCCATGCACCCCCCACCTACCGAGTATGGCATTTTACCCCATGGATCAATAAGACGACGGGATATTTGTTGAGGCTACCTTACCTTACCTTATCATCCAACTGAGTTTGTTTGGACTTTAAAACAATCGTCATCGAGCTACACAATCCATCCCGCGTTTCCCGTGCTACTTCTTACCATCTCCGCTGCTTGCCCCTCGCTGTGTTACGCCTGCGAATGCAAATACATGCTTCTACCAAGCACCGTGACATGAACAAAGACAGCTTGTCCCTTATCAGAACTGCACCTTACCTCAGTACCCCTGTATCCGCCGTATAAGCACAGCACAGCACAGCATAGCACGCTGCCTCAGTCCCCTCCAACCACATACAACAATGAGACCTGTCTTGCCTACGAATCATCCTCTCAACACTCGGTCCTCAGTCCGGCCTGACAGCTTGGTACGCCCTTCTCCGGCTGTGCCTACTGCCTGTTTCATCACCACAGAGGCCGACCTTGACGCTCGCCGAGATCGCTCCCGTCCGCGGTTCCGCCAGCAAAGCGATCGGCGCAAGTGTAGTCGTAACTCTCGCCGGCCTTCAACCCCGCGTCAACGTCGTTCGCCTCCTCGTACTGGCCGTAAGCCCGCGTATACCGCATCGGAGTCAGACGATTCAGAGGATTCTTCTGTTGAATCTGTTGTTGAACAAGAGCCCTTGAATTTACCGTCGCAGCCAAGCACTCCCTCTCTGATTGGTCTTTCGCATTCTGGTTCCGTCATGAGCATCTCGTCGCAAAGCTGCTCCCTAGCAGGTCCCTCCATCGACGCCCATAGCGACTTGATTCACGATGATGTCTCCTTGCCTGTAACAGATCTGCCAGATAATCAAGAAAACCAAAGCACGGTTCCTCAGCTTATCATGCCGAGCTTGATGGTTCCACGACGTCGTCCTTTCTCGGAAGTGGGTAAATCTTTGGGCAAGCTGAAGATCATGGTCGCTGGGCAATGTGGTAAGTAAACGAATATAATACCGTTCAGTGACAGTTTTAACGACTTCCATAGGTATTGGGAAAACTTCTCTCATCAAGACTCTTGCAGAAAGTTGCGAGCACATCGTTCACATAGATCCGATGGAGAATCGCAGTGCGGTGCATGCTACTGAAACATACGCCAGTTCGCGCCCACAGCCATGGTGGCGATCTGATTCTGAACTCACCGTGACAACACGGAGGCGGATTTCTACCACTGGTGATGTCCTTGATAGGAACGTATGCTTTGTTGAAAGCCCAGGCCACCGACGAGATGCCTCTGTACGTACCTGAACCACCTACCTCAAGTCATCGCATCCTAACAATACCTTAGGGATCGTGGCGTGATCTTCATTATGTCGAATCTCACTTGACATCTCTGATGAATAAGCCCATGGCTGATTCGGATCTGTTCACTTTGGTCAACTCTGGCGGCGAGCCAGTTGTGGACGCTCTGCTCTACCTTATTCCTCACAGCGGTGAGTTCATCCAGTTTCGTTTGTACACCATGTTTGCTAACGAGTTTCAGGCCTTGTACGAGAGGATGTCGAGTACATTAAACGCGCTCAGCGCATGACTAACGTAATTCCAGTTCTTACTAGGGTTGATGAGCTTGCACCAGAGGAAATTAAGCATATCAAACAGCAAGTCGTGAAGAGTCTGGCTGATAAGGATGTTGATTCTTTCTCCTTTGAGGGGCCTGACGACTCAGAGGAGACCAAGTGTGTATATGCCGTTTCTACTGAATCGCGGCCGGACTACGATACCATGGACGCCAGTACTCTTATGGACTCGGAATATATCCCACCGCTTTTGCCTACAGATTTGGGCCGACTCGTTGGCCACATCTTTTCTCTAGACGGTAGCGCTCGATTGCGGCACTCTGCGGCGGTGAAATGTATCAAATGGCGACGTGATCACGGGGATAACTTGCTTCAAAATGCCTTGTCGAGCGGAGCCTTAGTCTCTCGATACATTCCAGAGAGGGCCATGAGATTAAGGT
Source organism: Fusarium lyarnte (nom. inval.) (assembly GCA_014898885.1). Classification (NCBI taxonomy): domain Eukaryota; kingdom Fungi; phylum Ascomycota; class Sordariomycetes; order Hypocreales; family Nectriaceae; genus Fusarium; species Fusarium lyarnte (nom. inval.). Next base: position 10,201 of record JAAVUB010000676.1, read on the forward strand.
CCTTCAGGCGGACCCCGAGCTGGGATCGGCTGGAGCTCTATAACTGGGCGAACAACCTGCGCCAGAGTCTTCAATCCGAGAGATTATATCATCTGATGGAAGAGCGGGCCATTTCAAACGCTATGGCGAAGCAGTCGAGTCTAGTCCATGTCCCCAGGAACAGCAAGAAAAAGATGCAGTCCAAGAAACGGAAAGCTCCTCAACCTACGCACCAGGATCCGCTCGGCCTCTTGGAGATGGGGGGAGGTCTCAAGCAGAAAGGGATGCTTGCCCTAGAAATGGTGAGCAGTGTTGGCCTGGTTGGTTTGGTGGCGTCCAAGATCATGCACACTGGCTGGTCTGACGGGATGTGTTCTGTTGTTGCATCACGAAGAAGAAACATAGAAGTTGGACGGCTGAGCATGGTCTTGTCTTTCTAGACGGCGAAATATGGTATTGCAGCCTGCTGAAACAGGAACGGACCAGTGCCATCGTCTTTGCTTCGCCACTATGCTCTCATCCAAAGGCCAGAGCAGGAGGCGGGTTCGAATACTGGAGCAATATACCATGACACAAGATACCCTATAAATATCGCACACATATATTAATTGCACTTAGGCAGACGGCCCCTATCTTGCGAATGCTGGTGTCGGCGCTGCTTAGTTTTAACACATGATAGATAGCCCCCTTTTCGGATCATAGATGCACACTGAAATAAGTCCAACCTGGTCAGTCAGTAGTTCTACTGATGCTCATGCTTTGAGTGGCGCTTGTTCTCAGGGGGTGAATGTCCAAGCGCAGTCATGGCAGCCTTGAGATCCGGCATATCATCAGCGGTTCTCGCTACATGAGCCCAGCGAATAGTTCCGTCGCGATCAACAGCAAAGGCACCGCTCGTCTGCCACCGTGAGCCACTCTCGGTTGGGCGATTCCAGATGCCCTCATTCTTTCCAAGGCTGAAGACATTCCACAGCGTGAGAGGGTTAACGGCGTGCCACGTTGATGATATTCCGAGACCCCATTTGGCATACAAGTCGCGCTCTTCGTCAATTACAACATCGACGTTCCAGGTGCCACCGACCAGGGGCAGCCATTTGTCTGTTGCCTCTTCTGAAGAGTGCGAGATGGCGACACAATGGACCCCTGGGACCTTGTCGGATAGGTCGGCGAGAGCTCTGAATGTTTTTTCAGCGACTAGTCGCAGTTTAGCATCAGATCGTACAAACAGGATGATAAGGATTAAAATACAGGGACATCCACAATGACGGAGAAATACCACGAGGGTAGGTTTCCCGTCTGGAAGGCGAAGGTGCTGAGACCAGGGCGCTTTTGATCCAACCTCGACTGTAGGACCGACCTCTTTAGCTACGGGTGTCTTCCATGAGTCGAGCTCTTTCCAGAAGCCGGCATTGGCATTGGCATTGGCATTGGCATCGGCAGCAGCAGTTTCTTGTGACATGATCCGGCAGTAATGTTATTGTTATGGTGTGTTATGATATGAGATATGTTGAATAGCAAGAGTATTTTAAGCTCCAAACGTCTCGTGATATTAGAGCAAGGGTGGTATAAGTGCCACTATTTTGTTAATGACATAATACACTCTCACATACTCCCACCTATGACCAACATACAAAGAATAATGAGATACAACACCCTGGTCTATCTGGATATCCTACTCAATCAGGATGATACACCTTTCCAGTGCGTTATTGAATTCTCGAATTGATGATTAGATAAGCTGCTTAGGGTATCAACAGATACATAGATGCATGTTTGGAAATCACAAATATCCACTATATTCGTGTAGGGTAAGTGGTCGCAGATATATCTCCATCGATCAAGACTTCACGTGCGAACTTTGACACTTCACATTTCTACACGCAGACTTGGTCTCTGATTGCATCAACTGTCTTGTAATATATGTAACAGGCATATAGAATTCTATAAACACGGTACCCAAATGCGTGAAGTCATCAGTCTTCAGCTCGGTCAGCTGAGTAACTATACGGCCACTCACTTCTGGAATGCCCAGGTAATGTATTACAGCTCATGCACAAAACACAATCACTGACCATAGCATAGGAGTCATACTTTACATACTCAGCCGACGAAAAGTCACCCATAGATCATGATGTTCATTGGCGGGCCGGTCTAGGCGCCGATGGCTCAGAAACGTTTCTCCCACGAACAGTTATATACGATCTCAAAGGCGGCTTTGGCTCTTTACGCAAGATTAATGCACTGTATGAAGCTGAAGCCGAACCAGATCCTGCGGAATTATGGTAAAGACCTCCTGCTGATCATCTTGTTGGGCAACACCCGTGCTAACACCCTCTCAGGTCAGGTCAATCAGTCGTTCACAAACAGGCACCCATTAATCTAAGCGAGTACCAGCAGAGCCTTGATGCGGGCACTGAACCGGCTCAACTAACAACCTCGAATGTAAGATACTGGTCCGATTTCTCACGAGTTTACTTCCATCCACGTTCACTGGTCCAGCTCTATGACTTTGAGCTCAACTCGACTACCATGCCCTTTGAGCGTTTCTCAATGGGCACAGAGCTCTTCTCGATGCTCGACAAGGAGCACGATCTCGTGGATCGAGACTTCAGGCCATTTGCAGAAGAGTGTGACAGAATGCAGGGAATACAGGTCTTTACTACTATCGACGATGCCTGGGGTGGCTATGCATCCGCATATCTCGAGTCGTTGAGGGATGAGTTCCCAAAGACAACCATATGGACCTGGGGTCTTCAAAGCCCCTTGCTTGATATTCCCAAATCAAAGCGCCAACTACGCCTTGCGAACATCGCTCACAGTATCGAGCAGCTCTGCACAAAGGCAACGACAGTTGTTCCTATGGCTTTACCAGAAGAGGATCTATCAGCTGGAGTATCGTTGGATCGCCGCTCTCCCTGGCACACATCTGCTGTTATGGCTGCAGCTATCGAAACAGCCACCTTGCCTACACGTCTGGCACACGGCTCTTCGGAGCAGCCAAGTTCTCTAGCCGACCTGGCTGAGAGTCTGAACGTCAATGGCAATCAGCCCCTGGCCAGCATCAACATGTCATTAGCATCTGCAAAAGACTCGCCGGAAGGCAGCCGCATCAATGTCGACTTCTTCCAATTAGGGCGCACGTGGAGTCGACAGCATATCGATAGGTCGGATGCCCATAAACATGTCTTTGGTGAACTCCGATCTTATCGAGATCTTGACCCCCTTAGGAACCTTGATGAAGACGCTTCTGGACATCTTGCTCCAGGTGAACGCCCCATGATAGGGAATTCTGTTGTGCGCAAGTATGTTACTGTCTAGACCATGTGACTTGCTATGTACTGATACTCGACTAGATACGATTCATCTCTCAGATTCCCGTTGCTGGACGCCTATCCTCAGATCTATACCCAACTCAGTAGCCATCCTGATGCCAGCATGCAAACCACACTATCGACAAACAGCTCATTAGTGCAATGTATCAGAAATTTGCGGTCAGACTCTGCTCGACTTGTGCCAGTCAACGAAAGAGAGGATCTTGGTAACGGATTGGCAGAACTGGCGGATGCCTACCAGGAAGGCTGGTTCAGTGGCAGTGATGATGACGACGATGACCTGTGATACACTTGATAGAGCTAGTCATCAAATCCGAAAAAAGTCGAGCAATTCAGGGTGCCATTCACATCTCAGGACCATGCGGGACTTAGAAAAAAAAAAAAAAAATGAAGAGATTTGGAGCAAATATCATGAGGCTCATCGAGCCTCAAAAAGTTTGTATTGATCTAGCATGGCCATTTCCTAGGTACAGATATAATAAAATGTTGCTGTAGGTCTTCAACGTTATCGACCCGGCGACTAGACTGCTCCCAGTTTGAAGACATGTTGCTGCGAAGCACAACATGTTGATTTAGCCAGCTGCCCTTCCGCGCACTACATGTGCCTCTCTCTCTTTCTGCTGTTATTAATGTAGATTATTCAATCTTCCAATCGCAAATAACGCCGCCAGTAATGCATTAATACATCAGGCTGGCACTGCCAACTTACCATGGTAGTTGATACAGTTCAGTCTGGTTGAAAGCGAACTTTTTTGTTTATCTTATGTTAGTTACGTGATCAGCCACATGCCAATCGTCCAGCCACTTATGGACTTGCCGATATTCTTAATATTTTTGAGATATAGTGCAAGGTGCACAATTGAGTTGTGGTCGAGCTCTTCCGAGCCAACTTTTGTGTGGAACGCAAAATATGTTATCAAGCTCAGCCTGCGGCGGCAACCGAGGCTTGCTGTCGCTTCGCTGGGGGAGGATTCTCCTATACGAGGATTAGTATATCCTAGGTGAGAGGGATGTGCCATCCGGAACAGCGCATCTTGGCCGGCAATGGGAATTCGCCCGGTGATGCTTAAATACCTCTGGGGGCCCCCGTTTCTTGCCGTTTGCTGAGCCCTTAGCTGCAGCCTTCTTCTGGGGTTTCTTCTCGCCGTCATCGAATACATCGTCTGGTAAATTGAAGCTGTACGGGTCAAAGTCAGCGGGCCAAGGTACGTTGATATTTGGAAGCATCTGCTAACTCACTTTCGGACATGTTGAACACCAATGGAGACGTCATCTTTCAGATCATCCTTGTATTTCTGCCACGAGGTGCAAAGTTCCTTGAACTCATCAACCTGGTAAGAAAGATCAAGTGATTTGGCGCCTATTGAATCAGTATCGGGAAATCTCAAACACCCGGGATTTGCCAAAACATGCCAGGCTGTATACATACCAGAAGCCAACTCGAGGCCAATATAGTGCGTAGTCGTGTAGATGTCGGATGGGCCGCTCGCCGTCGCATTGTCTGTTGGTTTGGACTCATGGGATGTCTCAGGTTTGACAGGCACGGCCGCGATAGGGCCAGTCTCTTCTGTAGGCTCAGGCTTGACAACTTGACCCTTCTCATCGTTCTCAGTCTTGGCCTGTTCGCCGCCCTGACCATTCTCAGACTTGATGGGCTGCCCGCTCTCCCCGTTTTCAGCCTTGATTGGTAGCTCGGCGACTGCGGGCTCAATCTTGACAACAGAAGTTTGCGCGGTGTCCTCCTTACATAGATAATCGAGACTCCCTTCCTGCACAGCCTCGATCTCTTCTCGACTGTGACATCGGTGTTGTCGTTCATAGCCCTTGTTGAAGGCATGGGCTAGAGCAATGGACTGGTGTTGCTCAAGTTTCTGCACTAGCATTCGAACCTTGGACTCAACATAACCGGACCAGATCGTGTGGGCCTCCTTTGTCTTCGCTGCTGAGGTAACGGAGATGTAGTACTTGTAACCTGCGGTGAAGAAGGTATGCTTGACAAAAAGATCGCTCCAGGGGCGCTTGCCCACCATGATACTCTCAGATATCTGAAGAGCCCGCTTAAGTTCTCGGTTGATAATCGCCATCGACGAACGAGTAATGTTGAAAGTGGCACACATGGATGGATACGCAGGGGTAATGACCGGCATTAAATGGTAAGTATCACCCTTGTAAAGCTGCAGAAACAAAATTAGCATCTTGCGCGTTGAAATCGCATGCAACTAGACGTACCTTGGGATTCCAAATTCGAACAGGGAGAGGTCCACCCTCGATGGGCTTGAGAAGAACGGGTTGCGGCCAGCGCCATTGGCTAATAACCAAAAAGAACTTGTTAACGATCACCGAGAATGTAGCCTTTGGGTAGAGCTGGCAAACGCGTGCGACGAGCATGGCCCAAGCAACACCTCCAGGGAAACCCATGATGTTGGCATAGACAGCACGCCGTTGCGCCCACAGTTTGATGGCCCGCAGCGCATTCTTGAATGTGCTCTGCTCGGGGACTAGCGTGAGAATCTCGTCCGTTACTCGTGTGCCGTTAAGAGATCGCAGCTCTGCCTCATCTAGGCCGCGCAGCAGGCCAGAGTCCTTAAGGTCTTTGAAATCGGGAGATAGCTGCTTCTGAATAACCCTAGAAAAGATCAAATCAATGCTTATGCCAGAGTACTCAAACTTGATGATGGGTACGAAAGCATCAGTCACGACAGCCATGTCAGTGATGGCATCTTTGGGGGCCATCGAGAGAAGCAGATCTGGGAAGAACTTGAAGTAATCCTCGCGGGTCACGTATTTCGGCGCGACGATGAGAGTGTCGATATCAGAGCCGGGGCCGTAGACGCCGAGGCGATAACTGCCGTAGGTGAAGACCTTGCCCCTTGCATTTCGTATGAGAACCTCGTTCTTGGGTTCTTTCTCCTGGGCGACTCGACGGACGAACGCATCGCAAATGGTTTGGATCGAGGCCAAGACTTCTTCTCTGGACCAAGTGTGTTAGTTCTCGACACGCCCACGTGCGACAGATCTATTAGCATTCACCTCTTGGCAGTCTCTGCAGGACTCTCGAAGGTCTTTTGACGCTTCAATTCTTCCAGTAGAGCGTCCGATTGTCGCAGCTCGGCTTCCGTTGGGAGTTGAACGGAAATGGGAGGCGTCACGCCGTAAGCCTGTTCAGATGCCATGGCAATGTATCGAAACGTCGGAAGGGGGGAAGCTGAGCGACAGTGGTTGGATAACAGCCAACCCGAGGCCGGGGAGGAACGTATCGGGGGAGGATCGCAAATCCTAATGCGACAGAATGATAGCCGAATCAACAAATGGTTGTCTGTTTAAAAGAATGCGCTGGTTTTCAAGCCTCTCCGAGGGCAGTGGGAGCAGCGCAAGGGAGAGGCCGGGCACAGGGACAGGACAAGAGGGTGCTCTGTGCCTGGTATGGAGACGAATATTGGGAATGGCCGGATCGGAGAGGTAAGGGATGGATCGTAAAGGATATCGTTGAGTTCGCTGGGTGATGAGACCAAGTTTTTTCTTTTTACTTGGTAGGTAATGAAGGAGGATTAGGCTTTTGGCTGACTACAACGAGGCGCCGCGAGGCTGCACAAACGCGGTAGTGGCCCAGAAACTGGATTGGGCGCAAGTAATTGAAATAGTGGACCCTTGTACTGAGGCACCCTAAACCCCAGGGGTTGAGTTCTTATTACTGGCTTTTATCTGTGGATTTGAGCTGAATTATATGTGCAATTTGTTATTTATTGCCTGTGGCTGAAGCATTCAATCACGTTGTTCACGCGCTGCAGTGTTTGAATAGGTGACAAGAATTGCCCGCTAAGAAACAGATAAAGTGACAGCTGCAAGGAAAACCTGTAGTTGATTCATGGTTGGCAATATCCGTACCCTAGCGCTAAACACTATCAGAGTTGAATTATTTATAAATCAGTCAATGAGAGACATTCAGTCAGTCAGTCCGTCGGTCAGTGGAGGGCGAGGCGAGGCTGGGCTTACTCCAGGTTACGCATGTGCATTTATCGTATTGCATGGTCGTTACATTTTCACGAACAAACACCACCCGATATTCACTTATCAGGATAGTGCCCGTCCCCTGAGACGCACGCAAGACATTGGATACTAGACCAGGGGGTGCCTATGGCAATGGAAGTTACCGGAATTCTTGTCTACCTACCTATGCAAGATGCAAGTCAAGCCACTAAACTCTCTACTTGCTACCTTGTATGAGAAAATAATGATTTGAACATAGGCATTCGAAGATAATTAATAATGCTGCCTCTCTCTCAGACTGTCATCCTATGATGAAGAATTAAGAAAAGAGAAACCTTCCCAACCTTTCTTCCTCTTCCAACGCTCGTTTCCCAATGACGCTCACACACGCTAGTGATCACTGATGCCCCCTTACAGCACTGTCAGCCCCCTTGTCTACTGATTCTGGCGCCTCTGATTCACTCAACGGGGCTCGAATATGCACGAATCGGTACACCCACACACCCAGCACTAGCATCCCAGCCAAGGGGAGGCAAGAAAACTTATGACCTCTTATCTAAGTGACAAAAAGACCCAGATGAACCTAGTACATCTTATCATAGCTTTAGCTAGATTATTTTGGCACCTTGACTCAGCGTCAGAAGTTTTCTTGCTCCCTGAGGGCCAGGCCAGTCCACAAGCCCAGTCCACATGCCCAGCCCGCAGCGCAGCGCAGCCCTGTCATGGCCCTGCCACTCTATGACACTAGGTCAATCCTAACGCGAACGCGGTACCAACTTTAAAGGGCAGGGCATTTATTTGCTGCACTAGTAGATGATACATTCGTTGATTGACGACACGACTTTACTTGACCTGATTATTTCGTATTCCCGCGTCAGTCCTCGAGGGCACCAAAACACGCCCTGCGACCTCAAGATAACGACCATAGCCCGTGTCCAAATCTCGACCTTGTCATCATCGTTTTGTCGTTATAGCGTAGTAGGTAGTGCACAGCTGCTTGCCCGCCATGCCACCGTCGGCAAAGAGAGCCTCTAGGGCTCGTCGCGAACCGCGTAAAGCCGCGACGTCCAACGCAGATACATCACCAGGCGACGTTGAAGATTCCTCCCCCAGTCGTCCAGCAAAGCGTCGTAAGAAGGTCCGTTATCTTGTCTGTCGTCCCATTACCCGCGGCAGCTGACATCGATCTTCCCGAGCAGGTCCAAGAAGATGAAGACCCCCCCGCGCCCAACGATGATCAACTGGTGTCGCAAATCACACAGCATCTCAGAAGTCAGGAAGCCCAGGCCAGCAAGGATCACGCAAATGTCATACACGAAGCCAAGGGCGATGGTGTGAAAGCCTACGCCAAAGTGGCTGCTCAGGACTGGACCTTTTATATCACCAAGCTCAACGTTAACATAGGCCGAGCTCCCGAGACGTCACATAACTCTCAGACCGTAGGCTCCGACGAAGACGAGTCTTACGTGCACATCGACTTGGGCCCTAGCAAGATGGTATCGCGAGAGCATGCTACCATATCATTCGATTCCAAGGACGAGAAGTGGTTCCTGCATGTCAAAGGTCGTAACGGTGCCAAGGTGGACAGCCAGCCCGTTAAGGCCGGACAGGCTCATCCTCTCACAAGCGGCGAAGTCATCGAGATTGGAAATGTCGAGATGATGTTCGTGCTTCCGTCCGAGATAACTCCACTGACTGTGCATCCCATCTATTTGCAACGTGCTGGAGTCAGTGTTCATACACCGCAATCTCGTACTTCACGCCGACAACCCCTCATTGCACCGGCGCCTCCGGAATACAAACGCCCAGGCACGCCGCCCTCGGCCCAGAGCACTGCCAAATCACCGGCTGCGAGCACGCCGGCTGTCATGGTAGGTGCAAATGGTGTAGATCTGAGCCAAGATGAGAACCAGCATATCAAGCCTCAATATAGCTACGCTCAAATGATTACACAAGCGATCCTGAACGCACCCGACGGGAAGCTGAACCTGAACGGGATCTATACCTACATCATGAACACATACGCCTACTATCGCCATCAACAGGCCGCTGGCTGGCAGGTAAGTTCTCGTGGCGGCTACCTCGCTGGGCGGTATACTCACTCACACTCGACAGAACTCAATTCGTCATAACCTTTCATTGAACAAATCATTTGACAAGGTTGCCAGATTAACCGACGAGCCTGGCAAGGGGATGAAGTGGCAGATTGTCCCAGAAGCAAGAGAGGAGATGATAAGAAACGCCTATCGCGTCGGCCGAGGTGGTCATCGTGGTTCATCTGCCCCCTCATCCCCAAACCAACTTGCCTACATCACACATGGCCCAAGAGACATGGCCTCGAGAGAACCTCCCTCAGCCCGCAGACGAAGGGCATCCCCTCCGGCATCACCACAGCCACCTGGATCCTCCTTGCTCATTCCCCAGTCCACTCCTGATCGATCTTTTGGTAGGAACGCGACCATGATGATTGATGGCAGCCCATTGCCGCGTCCTAGGAAGACACCAGCAAGAGACTCATCGTTTTCGGTGTACAATCCTCAGTCACCCACGCTCACATCTTCATACCAGGAGGATGGAGGCTCATTCGTCACCCCAGCACCACCCAGGATGCACCCTAAGCTTGCTCCTCCAAGCACAGCGCAGAGACCAAGTCAACACATGCCCACCAGCTCACCCGCCCCTTTCTGGAAATACGCAGACATAGGTAGCACACCCTTGAAACCTCTTGGTGGCTACGATGTCAGTCCTACCAAGGCTGGAGGTGTTTTCCCCCCGCAGAGTAGCAGTCCGCCAAGGGGAGACAAGTCGCCTCTTAGCAGTCCCTCTCGACCTCAAAAGTCAAGTCCACAGCCTATTGCTCAACCGGCAGAGGCCGAAGAGGAGCACGGCTTTGATTTAACCAAGTATGTTTTCCCCATCACTTGAGACTGAGCTAACACAATCATCCAGGGGGTTTCAGAGTATCGGTGCGTATCATGCACCAGTTGGCGGAGGGGCGTCTATCTTGCAAGGCCGTACTTAGGCTTCCTTTCTACACTGGCGTTTCCGTTTCAAGGGGGACAAGTCACTGAGCCATGAATTGTACTAAACTTTTGAGTACATGATGCCGTCCAAGGATGTTGACGACACTTATGAATGCAACGCGCCAACGAAAAAGAGCATCTCTCCTCGACATAGGTATCTTCGTGACTGAACGGTCAGCTCAACGATTCACTCCATCTTACAGGACTTTCCGCACCACTGGGAAATTCTAGCTCGACAAACAAACTCAAGAGCTCCAAGTGTGAACATGTTATATAAGAGTGAAGATCATCTGGCCAATGGCCTAGAGCAGAGCCTTGGATATATACAAATGTTGAGAACGCGCCTTTTGATGCAAATACGTGTGATCGCGCCACCGTGCCGCCCGCCCACCGTACCAAACCCAACCAATGCAAGGGCCTCCCTTTTTGTGTGACCAAGCCACCCAGCTCCCACATGATTCATAATGGAATTCCCATGCTTTTTGTTTCTCCGTCTACTTTTACACAGCGGTGAGTCAAAAACTCGACCACATAATAGCATCATAAAGAATTTCGTTAAATTGTCAGCCTATCGCGCTCCAGCCTGGCCTCGCCTCTTAGGGTTTCCACGGCTAGTTCGCTTCTTGGTCTGCTGATGCTCGCCACCCTCGATGAACTTGATAAGCTCATCAATGCTGCGGGAGTCAACTTGTGAACCAGGTCCCGTGCGGCCGGGGACAGTAGCATTGGAAGCCGCCAAGCTTGAGGGATTGGTGGTAAACCGAACACCCGTTCGAAGTCTTCGAGCAGCAACGTCCTTAGCATGCTTGGCAATGTTGACAGCATTCTGAGTGAGCTGCTCCAACCAACTCTCGGCCTCCTTGGTGTTCTTGTCCTCAGGTCCAAGTTCAGCAAGGAAGACGTTGTAAGACTCTCGCATGCGAGTAACAGCTCCCTTTGAGTCGCGATCTAGAGCAAGAGCCTGAGCCAGCTGGAAGAGGAGGGTGGCAGAGTTGATCGACTGTTTGCCGAAAACAGACTCACATACACGCAGTGACTCCTCGAACCAGAGTCTAGACTCGTGGTAAGCCTTGAGGTTCTGGAGCATCACAGCGGCATTGTTGAGTGTTGTGATAGAATCAGGATGGTCAGGGCCATAAATGACCTTCCACATCTTGAGAGCGTGCTTGGAGTACACAAGAGCACCCTTGCTGTCACCAATCTGGTGGAGGAACAGGCTCAGGTTGAGGTAGTTAAGCAGAGTCTCGGCTGAGTCGACACCAACGGTTCTCTCAGCGACGATGATAGCTTTGCGAGCAAGGTCAACAGCAGCCTCCTTCTCATCGAGCTGGTAGTAGAGCATGGACAGGCTGTTGTAGACACGAGCGACCTCAGGATGCAAGATACCGTAAATCTGCTCGTGCAGGGAAAGGGATTCCAGGAGAAGCTCCTGGCCCAGTTTCTTCTGGTTTTGGAGAAGAGAGATACGGCCAGCCTCAAGCGCCTCTTCAGCGAGGGCGCTGCGAGGACACGAGTCCTTGATTAAAGGAACAAGGTCAATGACGTCTTCGGGGCTGAAAGTATGCACATTGGCTGGGGCGGCTGCCTCGACGGGAGAAGCTTCACGAGCCTTGCTCTTCTTCTTCTTCTTGCTGCTGCCAGATTCTCCATTGGTCTGACCGTTGGTAACAGGCTTCTCGACCTTTGCAGGAACAGCTTCAGAAGCGGTGGCGGCAGCCTCAGCAGTGAAACTGTAGTCCTTAGCCAGAATCTGAATACCAATCTTCAAGGACACTTCACGAAGGAGCTGCACAGGGCGAACCTGGTTGTGCCACTCTTCATCGAGCTCATATCGGAATCGCTGGAGGATCTGCTCCTCAATGTTCTCCCGCAGACTCTCAGGTGTAACTTTCTCGAACGACCAGTCGGCATCAGTGTAGAGACTGCGGATGGAAGGATCGAGCTCAGCAACGGGCTTCTCATTGAACCTATGTCCAAGCAGACAGTTGAGGAGATGAGAAACAGCAGCAGGAACAGCAGGGACTGGTAGGTGTCGGAGGTAGACAGCAGAAACATGCTTGAAGGCTCGGGCAACCATATCCTGGACGCAAATGTCGCGCAAGCATCGGAGTCGGCCATCACTAGAGAGCTCAGCAACCTTACCGAGGTATCTCACGTTAATACCGCGCTTGTGTAGAAGTCGGCTCAATGACTGGCCATCCATGGGGAAGCTGATCTCGGACTCAGAAAGATCCTTGAGTAGGTCAGGGATAACCTGTTCGCGGAGATATTTCCCAGCTGCCCTAACCTCTTCCTCATCAGCGGCAAACTCGGCCTTCTCTTCATCAGTCTGAGGAACCTGGCCACTGAAAGCGTCAGGATTAAGGGCGAACTTGAAGTCTGACAGGTTAGGCTGGTTATCCTCTTCCTTGGAGGCCTCACCCTCGCCCTCTGTAGCCTTCTTCTCGCTCTCGTCCTCTTCAACCTTGGCATCACTCTCTGCAGCCTTGGCCTCACCCCCCTTCTCCTTCTGTTGCTCAGCTCGTCGGGCAACCTCTTTATCTACCCACTGCTTCAGCTTGTATCGCGAGAACGAGTCGACAAGCTCCGGTCGGAGGACTGTCATGCGGTGAGGATAGGCATCGCCATCCTCAGGGAGACCATCTTCATCCAGCCAAGCGATGTCCAGGGGGCTGATACGGTACAGATCCAAGACATACTTGCGGGCGTCCGTGCCCAACAGACCCTTGGTCTCTACACTGGCCTCCAAGTCAAATCGCTTGCCCTCCTTGTCCCAAACAGGATGCTTCTTGACTTTCAAGGCCTTAGACAGCTGAGCAAAGCCGGGAGCGAATCTCTCATCAGCGGCGACGATGTCCTTGCCGTCCACAGCACCATAGTCGATCTGGTTCTCGCCAGGTTCGCGCTGCTTGAAAATACCGGGAACAATGCTTTGACCAACGATTCGCTTGCCAAGGTAGTCAACAACAACGGTAGCAGGAGTGAAAAGTCCCTCAATATCCAATTGGTTGACGAGTTTCACACCAGCGACATCTTTGCCAGTAGCGACACGAGCCGCTTCATCGCCACCCTCGGAAGTGAATGTACCCACACCGTCAGCGCCGAAAGAGAAGAAGATGTTGTTGTAGACGAATATCTGAGCATCTCTGCATTCTGTGGGGTTCAAAGGAGCAATGTCGCCACGTGCGACCATCACGGCGCCTCGAGTAGCAGCCTCATTATAATCGGCAAAGAGCTTAGAAATGAGTCGTTCTCGGAAGACACGATCCTGAACGGTCTCGCGAGGAAGTTCCTTCGCTGACTGGAATTCTTCATTCCAGTCTCGCAGAGTGTCGGTATTCTCGACACCATTAAGGAGGTAGGTCTCCTGAGATCGTGCAGGATCAGGAAGATGTGTGCAAAGTGTTGAGTTAGGAGAGGGAACCACCCAAGGAGCAGCGGGAATAGCGTTGGTGATTTGGAAAGTTGCGAGAGGGTCGCGTTGGTTGTTGTAGTCCTGGAGTTTTGTGAAGGACTCGGCGAAGGATGCAGAGACAAGCTCGATCAGGTTCAGCAAAGAGTGAGCTGACTGACCCTTGGGTGCCGGACGAGGGAAGGGATCGAATTTGGCGTTAGATGACTTGTTGACGAAGAAGCCCGAAACGTGAGAGGTGATCTGATATTGCTCGCCTTCGTTGGTCGAGACAACCAAGTAGAGCAAGTGGCCGCGTTGTCGGAGGTGAGGTGGAGGAGGATTCCAGGAAGACAAGGAGATCTGCTTCACTGTCCTGGGAGCGGGCTCAGAGGGAGGAGGAACCAGCTCGGTAAGAGAGGGCACAGCTTGGAAATCGTAGTTCTGGATGGGTGACTCCTCAGCCGACTCGTTGTTGCTGATGGCCTCTGTGGCGACAGTTTCGAAGAGAGACAGTCCCGGAAGAAGGCCCTGGGCCGTGTCGCATCGATCTCCAGAGGCACCGATAAGCTCTCGAATGCGGACAAAATGGATGCGAGCTTCCTTCTCGGTATATGGGTCCTCAACAACGTGGAATTCGGGAGTGGTGCCGAGGTCAGGAATTTCAGAGAGGGGAATGAAGTCGTTGATCTTCTCGCCTTTGAACTCGAGGTGGAAGCAAGTGTATTGGAATGCGGAGGGAAGATCAATGATGGACTGTCGAATCTCGTGAACCTGTTCTTGAGAAGAAACCTGGACATTTCTTGTGAGCTTGAGATTTTGCAGGGGCTCGGTATAAGTCAATGACAGACCATAATCTGCATCTTGCTGGCATTGGCGTCGGGCAAGACGATGGTAAGATTTATTAACGCTTTGAACCGTTAGATATCCATGTCGTTTATATCGCTAATCGGAGGGATAATTTTAGCTACCTTCAGCACCAGCGTCAACGTCTTGAGCTTCGGCCTCCATGTTGATCTCCGGCTCCTCGGACGCAGCAGCTGTGAGACAAATTAGCTCGGTTTGGTATAGCAAAATCAGTACCAAGAATAAGTAAAACCAGTATAACCAAAGCAAAAGCTATAAAATAGCTCCTTCAATGACCGAGGGGGAGGCTGTTGAGACCCCGGACTTTACAAGCGAGCATTCGACAAGGGCGGTCTAGCTTCGCACAAAAAGTTATACGTACCAGGCGCCTGAGCGGGAGGAGTGGTTTCCTCAGCCATATTGACAAGATGGAGTGTTTAGCAAAAGAGAAATAGGCAATGAGGGAGGAAACCAGGCATGGGATATGCACTGGAAGGCTAAGACAATCAATTGAACGACGTTCGTCGAAAGAAGGTGGGAGTAAGGTAGTGACGGAGCGGAGGGGACGAAGAAAAAAATTGGACGGTTAACGCTTGAGTTGTGGTGGGTGCGGCGGCAATGGCCCGGCATTGCATTGGGTCCGGAGACTGGAAGTATCCGGTGCTGGACACGCGACAGTGACGGTACTTTAGCCCTCCGGTGCCTTCTACGGTTAAACAAGGTATAGCCCGAGTAGAGAATATTAGGGCCCCGAAGCTGGTCGACCCCAGAGGGATTGACGGCAGCGCTAGACCAAAAGTAGATGAATGTAAATATTGGCTGATCTGTCTATGCTCCCTACGACCAACCACACAACACAACACAACATCTTTGTCTTTAACTATCTTCAATTCTTTTGCTCGTTGATCCAATAGCCAAAACTCTCTTGGGCATCTGATGTGTTTCTTTTTGATTTGTTGCTACTCTGATATCATTTCAACTCAGCTACTTCGATATTGCCCGAATGCATCATGGCTGATCTCCCATTCCCGTCAGCCCATCGCTTAATGAAGGAAGATCACAGAAACCACCAACAAGATGGACAGCCTTGGACGGCAGCAAGATGCCAACGCCTGCTGCGGCAACTTCAGTGTCGTTTAGTTGCTTTGAGAAAACTAGTTAATGAGGCCAGGCAACCGGCTACAACAACAACAGCGCGCACGAAAAGGACGAGCACGGAGAATGAAACAACGAAATCATCAAAGCGAGTACGGCATACCTATGGAGGACGCCGTGTATCAGCATCTCAGTCAAAACTAAGCTCTTCGCCTGTGTCGACACCGCCGCGCGCATTTCGCACTCTCGGCAGCATGAAGATTGAGCGTAGTCCTCCAGGAGCTGGGCGACTCGGATTTACGACGCCAGTCATGCGCAAGTTCAGATGCGACAATTTGACCCCTGAGACTTCGCTCACAAGCTCGAAGCCGACGGCTACAGAATCAAAATCGCTAGTTGCAGAATTGCAATCACTCCGCCGGATTGTCTCGGATAGTGAATATCGCATATATGATGCCATTTTCAGCTGGCTGCATGGCTTGCTGACCTCAACCGAACCTCTCTCCCAAACAGTACACCCGAAGTCGCTGCTAGGAATGTGTCTTCGCAGGATACCAGATGTGATAGCCGTGATAGAAGAATGGGATCGTCAGACTGCGGCAAAGGATGGGAAAACTTTCAAGTGGCAATCATCTAAGGCGTCGGCAGAACTCTACGATCAACTCGAGGGGTTTGGTACTTCATGTCTGGGTTGGAAGCCCCTCAAGATTGTTGTCCGTGCGCATGCTCTATGTCTCTTGGCAACTGCTGTGACAGAAGGTCTCCTCGAACCTCCGTTTGTACGATTGTTGACCGATCTTTGTCTCAGTCTCGACTGTAAGGCAGAAGCAGCGAGACTTGTCTCAAGCCTGAGACTTCCTTTGGCAGCACCTCGTGGTACATCAAGCACCTTGATCGAGTGCAGTACGGTCCAGCCTCTAGGAGTTATAGTAAGAAGCTTGCAAGGTCGGGGAACACTCGGCCCATCATGGGACTGTCTCTCGAACCTTATCAACACCAAGAAGTTGTCTCTGACCTGGCTGACATCGCGGGCGTTTCAGGCAGTATGGATGCGAGGAATTGAAATCCTGCTACATTCCAGAAAACCTGTGCCCTCGGTCGTTGAGTTTATGTGTAAAGCTCTGGACCAGCTTCTGTTGGACAATGATAAAACAAAGGAGACTGAACAGCCTATAGAAGATCAGACACTGATCAGTGTTCTGGCCGCAATGACGTCGGCGATATGGACATTGGGCGTTGATATGAGTGAGGAAGAGCCTTGGAAAGCTCACGCCATCCGACGACTGCTCTTCACACTCGAAATGTGCGTGACACAGCAACGAACTCGTCGTGGGGCGTTTCGAAGCAGCGGGTTTTTGACACTCGTTTTAGCCCGATTCTTGGCCACGAGTTTGATCGACGGGAAAGTGGGCAGTTTATCAACGAGGAATCTGGCGATTTACGACTGCGTGAAACCGTTGACAGCAAAAAAGGGTTCCCCAACTCAACCCCAATATCGACAAACTCTTTTGCTGGCCTGCTCTGTTGCACAATACCGGGGACAAGCATGTGGCCTGGCTTGCCACGACATCTTGTTTGAGATCCGTACATGTTTAAATGAACTGAGGCTGCCTGATTGGTTTCAAGAAGGTCTGGTGTCCGACGGGGCGTTTGTCTTGGCACAGAAAACGAAGGACCTCCGAGATGTTGCTTTTGCTGAAAGATTTTCCACCGCCGGCAAGGGAACCCTCGAAAAAAGCACGATGTTCTCGGGCTGGAAGTGGGAGGAGGGGATCGGCGAATGGGTTCTCCCCAGCCCCGGTAAGGAACGAGGAAGCGAGCTGAGACAGCGAAACCACAGTCGAGACAGAATGAGCTACAGAACAGGCACAGATCGTCGACCAGATAGTCGAGGCCGGACGACAGGCCTGGGTGGGAAGACGGGCCGCAATCTCAGGCGCAGAAACGACCAAGATAGCTCGGTGGGAAGTGCCAAGGATGCTGGCAATCATGATGATACGGACGACACCGATAGTGAGGATGAGAATGATACGAGCGCAACCAGCATTGCGGATATTGACGAAGAGCAGGATAGCGGAGATGAGCTTGGCGAGTGTGCACAGATGGTGGACTACAGCCCCAGGAAAACATTGGGACGAACACATGGTAACGGCAGCGGCAGAAGCAGTAGCAGAAATATCAAGACCG
Organism: Fusarium lyarnte (nom. inval.); assembly: GCA_014898885.1. Classification (NCBI taxonomy): domain Eukaryota; kingdom Fungi; phylum Ascomycota; class Sordariomycetes; order Hypocreales; family Nectriaceae; genus Fusarium; species Fusarium lyarnte (nom. inval.). The sequence continues at coordinate 28,041 of JAAVUB010000676.1, forward strand.
TGAAGAGAGTCAAGCGCTTGGATATTGCAAGGACATGGCAGGAAAACAGGGCAGATAGAGTCGCCGTAGGAACATCACTTGCAGAGCCGGCGGAGGGCGATATGGATGACGAACTCAGCATACTTTGAGCTTGAAAGAGATCGTATTAACGTTAAGTTAGGATGTAGGGATACGCAATCATTCTATTAGAGTTTCGATTTACGCCTTGTTTTTTGTTTTGCTTTCTCGTCTTCTTGGTGTGAGCGGCCAGGATCACATATGCACATCACATGTAATGAATTCGTCTCAGTCCTTGTCTCAGGCCTTAACTGGAGAATAATCCTCCGCCTCTCAGGAGCCGCAGAAATGGTTACGATAACATCGGTCATGGTGGGGCATGAGGCACTTGAAACCGCCATTCGATGCCATTGCTGGGTCAGGCTGCGTTCAGCTGGGAACAATCTCTGGGAGACTTTGATCTGCAAATGAATGGTCCATAGTTTTACTGTACAGCGTTTTTGCATTGCCGCTGAGTCGTGTTCAGTTTGAACTGGACCGCGCACGTCCTTGTGAGGGCTACAAATGGAGTGTCCTCCGGTATAAGAGAGATGAAAGACTTACAAAATTAAAATATTTATCGTAAAAATACTAAAAGAGAGTTTAGAATAAGCGGGGCGTTGACGATTTAATATGATCATAATCCCCTGACAGTCACACTTCCTTAGACACGCTCGAACAGCCAAGAAACTGATTACCTAGAAGCTGGGAAAGCCCTTGTTTCAGAATCCCAGTTGTGCCCCGCGGTGCTAGGATATCAGATGTCCTTCCGCCACTCGGAGCCAGCGCCACAGTCATCTCCCCTGTCTAATGCATCGTCTCCCGCGCAATTGCAACGCAGACGCTGACTGGACCAGTTCACTCCAGTTCGCTAGTAGAGCCGCCAGGGGGGTTCCTGGATTGAGCAGGTTCGCCCAATGACAAGGTCAGATCAGGCAATCTCGAATATGTCGATAAATATCTTGAAACTAGACGCCCCTGAGACCAGAGGCTAAGCCTGGTGGCCTCGCAGCTGGCCCCAGCTGTAACTCACTCACTGTCGGTTACTGGTGGATGGGCCCCTCAGTGGGATACTCAGGGATAGGAAGCGGGATAGAAACAGCTGGGCTGCTGATGGATCATGGACTGGGCTGCAAATGAGAGATCAAGGGAAGGGACACCGCATGGCCACTGTTTCTGCGACAAGCCTACACGCGGCCTTGAATATGATCTGCTTGAGCCATGATTGCTGGGGAATTTAGTATTGACCCAATTTATCTCGCAAAATACCCCCTGCTCATTGTTAATACTATGCCTCCGCAATCTTTTTTTTTTTCAAACTCTTCCTTGCCTTGTCTTGTTTCGTCAACCTTGACGTCTTCAGTTCATTCCTAAAGAAGGCGTAGGAATTGTTTGTTTCGGAGCTGGTTTCCATTCAGACAGACACACACGCTCTCTCGTCCGAGCATACATTCATTCATTGACCGTCTGCTGTTATTGGTGTTGTTGCTGCTGCGGCTACATTACGGTCCCTTGGCCCCATCACTGTCGACGGTGCCCTCTTTCCTTCTCTCTGTCTTTTCTCTTCGCCGCCGCTTCTTCGACCATTCGACTCAGTTCCTCCAGGGGAGGTTTTTTTCTTATTCTAAACTTTTCACTTCGACACCTCGACCTCTTTGTTTTCTTCTTCTTCTTCTTCCGTTCTCCGTCTTTCCCTTCTTTCTTCAGTCGCAATGAGTGCCGGGAACTCACTGCTGCCGCGAGGCGGTTACGAGCTCACACCCGAGCAACAACTCGCTAAAGAAATCGCCGAAACCACCAACGGAAACCTCTCCAAGTACCTCATGATCGTCTGTGGTGCTGTCTCTGCTGCTGTTATCGTCTGGAAGGTCTGCGAGCGAATTATCCGACTCACTCGTCATGTTTCTTGTTTGAACAACGACAAACAGCGCTACTTCGCCATCCCCAACCAGAAGTTCGCTGCCCTGAAGCGCCACCTTCTTTACGCTCCCGTCTTCAGCAAGCGCCACAACCGCGAAATCCAGCTAAGCAAGGCCATCAACGTTGGAACTCTACCCACCCGTTTCCAGCTACTTTTCCTCGTGTCCTATTTCGTTTCCAATGTCGTCTGGTGTGTTATCGACATCGACTATTCCGCTGATATGGCCACCGCCTGCGGTGTCATTCGCAATCGCACTGGTGTCCTCTCAACTGTCAACATGGTATGAATTCAACTGAATTGCATTGCATATTAAGGATCGCCAAGCCAATGCACTTCATATTGCTTCGCTTAGGTTGTTCCAAATCTCACTAGTACATGCCACTAACCTCATATACATTTCAGGTCCCTCTCTTCCTTCTGGCTGGACGAAATAACCCTCTCATCCCCCTCTTGAACATTTCCTTTGACACATACAACCTGATCCACCGTTGGTTCGGCCGTATTGTGATTCTTGAGGCTCTCGCTCATACCCTTGCCCACTATGGTAAGAACGGTTGGGTCTTCACCCCTCCTGCGGGCAACTTTATCCTTCCCGGCTTTATTGTAAGTAACTTAAATGACATTCATCAGTGTCTCTCATGTAAATGAAAGTTTACTTACACGTTCTAGGCCACATGCTCCTTTGTCTTCCTCGGCATCCAGGCGTCCAGTCCTCTTCGCCATGCCTTTTACGAGATCTTCAAGGCTCTCCATATCCTCGCCGCCACCGCCGCCGTTGTGGGATTGTACTATCATTTGTCCGCATCCCCTGGCCTGTTCAAGTGGCTCTGCTACGTTTATGGTGTGATCGCTCTCTGGAGTTTCGACCGAACCTATCGTATTTGGCGTGTCGTTCGCTCCCACGTTGGAGGTTCGCGTTCCCGAACCATTGTCGAAGCCCTCCCTGGAAATGCCGTCCGATTGACCATGACTCTGGCTCGCCCCTGGAACGCCGCCCCTGGGCAACACGCCTATCTCTACATGCCCGCCATCAGCTACTGGCAATCTCACCCCTTCTCCGTCGCCTGGTACGATGGCGTCGAGGATGTGAAGAACGACCGATTAGCCACTACTAACCAAGATCTTTTGGCCATGCAACAACAACGAGTTTCTTTCATCATCAGAGGCAGAACCGGCATGACTGACAGCCTATACAAGAAGGCAGTCGCTGCCCCTGGAGGTCGTTTCGAGACAAGCTGCTTCGCCGAGGGCCCCTATGGTGGACACCACTCTTTCGATTCTTACGGTACCGTGGTTCTCTTCGCTGGAGGTGTCGGCATTACTCACCCCGTTCCCTACATCAAGCATCTTGTTGAGGGCTACTCTGAGGGCACTGTCGCAACTCGAAGGATCTTGTTAGTCTGGACCATTCAGACTCCCGAGCATCTGGAGTGGATCCGCCCCTGGATGACTGAGATCCTGGGTATGGACAAGAGAAGGGATGTTCTTCGAATCATGCTCTTTGTCAGCCAGCCTCGCTCGACCAAGGAAATCCACAGCCCCTCGTCAACTGTTCAGATGTTCCCTGGGCGACCCAACATCAACACTCTCTTGGGCATGGAGCAAGAGCACCAGGTTGGTGCCATGGCTGTTACAGTCTGTGGCCCTGGTGCTCTCAGTGACGAGGTTCGCCTGGCTGTTCGAAACCGCCAGGATCGATCTCACATAGACTTCATCGAGGAGGCGTTCACGTGGTAAGCTTAACAGTGGGTATGAGGTGTTTGGGAGTTTTGGCATTTTCTGGCTAGTCCAGTCCATAATTCCCAGCAGTGAGCAACAGCACTGGCTCTAATTTCTGAACTCTGAGCTTTCAGGGATTCGGATGTTTCCAGTCCATCTTTGGACATCTTGCAAAGCAAGGCTCAATTTTGAGATCAATTTCATGTATTGTACTTTAGATCGAGGTGTATCTACGCTCCTTTTCTGTCCTTTTGAGGACCAGCACTCAATAGCACTAAAACAAGTAACGGCCATAAGTGTGTGTGTCTCGGGATAAACGTGACGGGACTGATGAATAAAGCTACACAATTTAATCAACAGCAACAAACGTCACCGTCGGGTTGACCAAGTTTGGCAGAATATGTGCTCATACAAATGTGTTGTTGGATGACAATAAGACAAGCCTTTGTTCTCTTTCTCAAGCTATCAAGGGCATTGGGGCAATAGGGTTGAGAGGTTATTAACTTGCTGTTCAATAGTCATCAACCAACACATACCAGTTCGAAGTACGGATACATCATCCACTATTTGCACTAGACCATGTTGGATCTGTGTCGGGACGTGACGTTGATCAAGTGACTTGTGTGCCATCTCGGCAGGTGACCGAAAGCGCTGACTCTGATCCCTAGACATCACCGTCATTTGACCCAGCGCTGAGACAATCAAAATAGGTTCCGTGTCGAAATTGGGCACTGGGTACGGAGTACAGAAGCTCTAACAAATATGGACGGGAGGCTGGGGTTGATCACAATTGATCTGAGCAGGGAATGAAGAGCCCATAGCAGCTTTGTGAATTGTGATACAGCAATAATTATGCACATACCGCCCTCCGAGAAGTCCGGTGGCTGGGGTCTCGCTTGTTTCACTGTTACCCGCATAAACTAAGCCCCGGCTCTCCACTAGAAATCAAAGGGTACATCGACTTGGCTCGGGCATGTACCTCGAGGTAACGCGTAACGCGTAGCACTCACAAGAGGAGGCATGAGGCGTTGGAGATGGATCTAAGGGCTAATGCATGTAGTGCATGCACTTAGTGAGGCGACGACTCCGCAATCGGGTCAAGTGTCTGAACCCTGCATTTGCATACAAATGTGATGTGGCTACGTACCTCTACTCCGCCTTCTATTATAGTACCTAAGGTAGGTAAGGTAGGTAGGTTGGAGCTTATCTGCTCTTTGTTCCAGATCTGACTCTTATCAGTTCTGGCTGACCTTCTCAGCCGTCTCATCCCCCTTCTTCCACAATTCACACATTGAATAATATCAACCACTGACGTTTGGCCGTCGGTAATCGGTCGTCTCTTCAACATGGCGTCTAGAAGCCTCATCCCATTTCTCGTAGCCATGATGCTGCTCACAGGTGTTTGCAACACCTTGTTGACCAAGTATCAGGTATGACGACATGCGCTGCGCATCCGCTGTTCCGCCATGTTAGCAGAACTGTGACTGACTCACCTCTCCATAGGACAACCAATGTGTTCGAAACTGTGGCCCCGATGACAATCCAAGGAAGCGCGCTTTCTTCAACCAGCCGGTGCTCCAAACCGCCCAGATGTTTATCGGCGAGATGGGCTGCTGGCTGGTTGTTGGCCTCATGGCTCTCTGGCGACGATTCAAGGGTTCTGCACCCGAAGACCGAGGCTATCAAGTTGTTGATACCGAGGAAAATGGCGGTGCTCAAGCTGCGCCCCAAGCCGACGATCGCACTAAGCTCCTTCACACTGGCCCATCCATCTTGAGGGGATACCGAGTTACCTTGCTTGCTCTGCCCGCTATTTGCGACATCTGTGGTACCACGCTCATGAACGCTGGACTTCTCATGGTTGCTGCATCCATCTACCAGATGACACGAGGTGCTCTCGTCTTGTTCGTTGGTCTCTTCAGCGTCGTCTTCCTCAAGCGTCACTTGCATCTCTTCCAGTGGCTATCCCTCGTCGGTGTTGTTCTAGGTGTCGCAGTCGTTGGTTTGGCGGGAGCCATTTGGCCAGACGAGAAGCCTGAGAACTCTATCGGACAGCCCGAGGAGGACTCGGCTACTGACGGAGGTCTTTCAGATGCTGCCAGAGCTATCGTGGGCGTTTTGCTTATCGCTGGTGCCCAGATCTTTACAGCCACTCAGTTCGTCCTCGAGGAATATCTCCTGGAGAGATCTACAATTGACCCAATCAGAGTGGTCGGCTGGGAGGGCATTTTTGGCTTCAGTGTCACCCTCCTCGCTATGCTTGTTCTGCATGCCACTGTCGGCTCCACTGAAGCTGGCAAATATGGATATTTTGACATTGTCGAGGGCTGGCGCCAGATGACCGAGAACAAGCAGGTCCTCATTTCTAGTTTTCTCATTATGATCAGCATTGGGTGAGTATCTTGTCGATAAGTTTTAAATAACCAAACACTGACATCGCCACCAGTGGCTTCAACTTCTTTGGCTTGTCCGTTACGCGAAGCGTCAGCGCCACTTCTCGATCTACGATCGACACTTGCAGAACCCTGTTCATCTGGATCGTCTCTCTTGGCTTGGGCTGGGAGACTTTTAAGTGGCTCCAAATTGTCGGGTTCGCCCTGCTTGTTTACTTCACTTTCTTGTTCAACGGTATCGTTCAGCCTCCTCTGGAGTTCCTCAGAGTCCCAGATGAGGAGATCGAGGAGCTCCTGCCAGAGGAGCCCATCGAGCACCGTTAAGTGAAGCATTCTGTGCTATGACACTACATCATATCATGTTGGGCCAGAGTTTTGGAGTCATCTGCATGTTCGAACGGCGTCTAGGCTTGGAGTATAGGATTTAGTCGAATAGTTTATCATATTGAAATTCAGCTCCAGTGGCTAAGAAACATGACTGTCTCTGGTAGGTCCTTGTCATGGTCAAAAGCAGTGTGTAGGCCACCCAAAAATGCAGTCAACGCCTGTGCATCCGATATCCAGATAACGCCTGAGACAAAAGCGGCCAAAGACCACGCTGGGAGGTACCTCGACTACGAGGCCTCAAGTAACATTACAAAGCAGCTCAGCCTCAAGAATAAACTTGCCCTCTTTGTACTTCTCTGACGATTCGTAGGCCTTATCGTACTTCCATCCAACGGTCTCTTTGCACTGACGGCATGTAATATCACGGACTACGTGTCGACCGGTTGTCATGTTACGTTCGTTCGGAGGACCCGTCTCGATATTGACGACGTTGTGAAAGAGGTAGGCCTTGCCATGTTGACCACGGAAATTCTGGTACCGGCATCAGCGGACAGGGATCTACAAGGGAGTTGAGAGGTTGGAAAGTTTGAGAATAACATACACGGCTGATAATATCCTCATGGTTAGCAAGATGGGCCTTGCATGTCTTGCAGCCGTAGATCTTGCTGCTATTCAGGTAGGTGTTGTAAGCCAGCCCCATGATGCGGGGCCCTGGGGCAGACGAAGGGCGATGCCAAGCTGAAAGAGTATTGGAGGTGTTTATATACTGATATTACGCAAAGTTGAAGTTGTCGAGATGTACTGTGAACTTGCTGCGTGTGTCTCAGTTGAGAAGGGAAAGTTGAAGGAACAGTGGAGAAGGCTCACGATAGGTCACGGTAGGAATGGCACGTCATGAGGCCGGAGTTAGCTAATGCGGGTACGTCCCTTTTTAATAGTGAGGCGGACGCCGGGGTTAGGTGAATGGAAGCGGGGTCTGCCTACTAAGTAAGTACCTTAGTAGGTACTCCATCAGCCATATCATATTCAGATAAGAGAGTCTCGGCCTTACTGAGATTAAGTTGAAATGGCTGTATATCACAGCCTTCAGAAAGCCTCATAGAGCCTTCAATGATGTCTCGATATCCATTGCTGGTTTGGTTTTCATACATTTGTCGCAGCAGTGAGTAACTGACAAGGCCAAGGAAATCATCATGAGAACTGGTAGCTGTCATATACACAAACAACCATCCGTGCACGTTCATATCATGAAGAGTAGCTGAGGTAGGTAGGTAACTTGATATTGTATCCCATATTATCTTATACGTGCAGAGTATGGTTTCTCTATCGGCAAGCTCACCCAACGCCTGTTGCTATTGTAAAGCGCACATGCATGAAATCAGTGAAGCCACCCATTACAATCATTGGCCAACCAAGATTGCCATTTACGCCTGAACATATCGAACAGATATGCAGCAAGAGGATCACTTCTTTCCCCTTTTCTTCTTCTTCTTTGCTTCCTCAGCAGCCAAGTCCTTGTCCTTGATGTTGTTGTAATGCCACACACCACGTTCTCGGTCTTGTTGCAGTAGCTTCTGGTCTTGTTCTGAAATGGGGACACCTTCAATGCCCTTAACCTTCTTCCCCTCGAGAAACATGACAAGCCCTCCAATGGCCGCGACAATACAAGCCAGGGCTACAAAAAGGCCTGTAGACCAACTGGGGCGATCGTAACGGTTAAGGCCCCACATGAATCCGGACAGGACGCACTGCAGAAACGTGTTCCATACCATCAGCCAGATGACGGCGTCCATTCTTGTGATGGTTGTTGGCGGGGCGCGCACGCCAGTCAGCGGAGCGTCGGGTATCTTGTCTTCGGGAAACGGGCAGGCGAGTGATGAGGCTAGTTCAGGCGCAGACGAAATATTATGGGGCCCTATTTGAGGATCAATCTGATCAGACCCTGGGAGACGGAACCATCCTCGGTGAATGGCTGCCAATCGTCGAAGGGCAACTTCCTTCTTCTGGAACCGATACTGAAGCAGGAAATACAGATCACGGAAGCGCCATGGAGCAAGACCAAATCCTGTGACACAGAAGAGAGCATTCAAGATCTGGGAGTCCCACTCTATCCACTTGCGCCTGGGGGAGTTGATGTCATTGCAAGTCGGAACACACATCGCGGGCGAAGCATTGCTAAATGGCTGGTCAGCATGGTTGGCCTTGAGCAAGAGAGATACAAACCAGTGACTTACCAAAGCAGCAAGAAAAGCATTCCGCCCCATGCAACGACGTTCAGACCGTATATAGTAACAAGAAAGCCGGTTGGTGTTCGTACATAGTTCCAGAAAGCGATCAGTCCAAGTTTCGTTGACTGTCCCAATGAATGCTTTGGTGGGAAATGATATCCATTGTCGAAAGGAGCCGCGGCGGCAGGCTCACCAGTCAAGTTTCGCCTGGGAGACGCGACACTTGCATTCGCCTTCTCTTCGGGTGACTCTTCGTTGACGGCTGGGAATGTGCTCTGTCTGGATGTGTCCCCAAGGAACTGGCTTGTTTGCATCGGTATCGAGGTGTCTGATGGCCTTCGCGCCACAGTCTGTCGCGAGAATATGGATGCTGCGATGGTTCCTGTAGCGGCCATAAACCCTTCAGGGGGGCCGGAAACCTCGAAACTCTGGGAGACTCTGCGGAGACGACCACTCAAGGATGAAGAGGCCGCTGGACGATTCTCAACGAGAGATGAAGAGTCGGCGTTTATGTTTGTATTATTGAGGCTTGGTGACGCATCATCGAGGCTTGGAAAGGGTTCGGTATCTGTGCCATTATAGGAAGGTTGCCCAGTGTTCGTCATGGTGGCTATGCAACTTGGCGACCCTGGGTTGGGTGCCTGAAGAGTTGTAATTGAATGGCGAGTATTAATACTATGTGCAATTGAGGCTTGTTTCAGTGAATCGAGATGTCTGTACAGATACTAAGATATAAATATGTAATGAGAGAGAATGGAATGCGATTGTGATCAACGTGCCTAGCAACGGTGGGACTTGCCCATTTATCTAGATCCTCTCTCAGGGTCTAATGCCAACATGGATAAGGTTAGTAGTTAGTGGATGTCAATCATTACCGAACTACCTACTCCGTACAACCTACTGAGCACTGAAGCTCTGACGGTTCACGGCAACGCCGGGGGGGTCGCCATTGGTCAATCACAGGCAAAGCGAAGCTCCGGCTAAGACACAAAAGTCTAAAAGACACTAATTCTCATGGAACATGTGAATAAACGAAAGCTCACTTCGTTCTCGTTCAGCATTGAAGGTCCGTCGGACGTGCTTATACCCAACTCCCCACTCTTCAAAGGTATTGCTATCCACCTTCAGTCGATCCATTAAAAAAACTTAATCTTTACCTCTCCGTTCAAGGTCTAGAATCTCCATCAAGCTCACTTACAACGGGTTTTCAGCCATTCAACGTTCGTTCGCTACTGTTGTGAAAATCCTCGCCAATTTCCCAAGCTCGGATCTTTCTTTTCCTGATCGCAGAGCCGTGCCTCACCCTCATACGCATATTTGGCTTCCGCGCATACACTGTCTCTGGGTCCTGATCCGTCAAATTTCATCACTCGCCTCCCTTAGCACTCATTACGTGGACATCATATAAGGGTCAGTAATTGTTCATGCTCGACATGGATCCCTCAAGCGACCCGGTTTCAAACGTCACTTCAACAGTTGTATACAACCTGCAATATCAGCATGATTGGGCCTCCCTCAAAGTCCATGAAACGACAGCTCAGCGACCTCTGATCAGAGGTTTGCCCCCGAAACGGCTCTACACCCACCCTGATGACCAGATCGCTGCTCTGGAACGTGAGAGGGCCACCGGAGAGCCTCTGGATCAGACACCAGAGCTTGAGTGGGTGTTGGCAGTGCATCCCGAAGAGAAATGGTGTATCAAGAGATTCTCCGAGATATTTGACTCCATCGAGCGCAATGGTCCACGGGAGAAGAGGCTTGTTCTGGCCATCGTGCATAACGATTCCACGGTTGTCTACTATCTAATGCATGAGGGCATGGCCAAGCCTCGACAAAACTAATCGTTGACATCCTAATCCGGGTTTGTATTTTGCATTACAATGTGAATACAACTTTCTGCGTCTTACGCTGCTCAAAGAGAGTGTATCCTTCAGGAGCCTGTGCGAGCGGCATGATGTGGTCGAACAAGAAGCTTAGGGTTATGTTAGCTGTTGACGCATCTCCAACGGTAACTCAAAACCTCACCCAATCTGGTCTTGCTTCTGCTCCAGCAACTTGAGGGCTTCGTCAAAGACGCTACGGACTGGGCAGCGACCCATCTGCACTCGAATGTTCTTCCTACAACAAGGTCAGCCAGTCAGTTCTCTTTTCGGACCGATACACAAAGCATCCCAAGACGTCACATACGTATACGCATCGTCTCCCGTCCACGGAATCTGCATTGTAATGTTAGCTCCTGTCCCTGGCCAGCGTTTTGTTCTGCCATCATACCTCCTTGTTGTGGACACCAATGCTACTAATAGCACCAAAAGGTCGCACGATATCGAATGCAGTCCTCAAAGCTGGGGACTGGCCAACAACTTCAACAATCATATCTGCGCCTCTTCCTTCTGTCACCTCCTTTATTCTAGCTTCCAACCCTGCCCTATCTGTCTCAAAGTTCAGGGGCTCTGCACCCAGTTTTCGAGCTTGCTCCAGGCGACTGTCCACACTATCGATGGCAAAGAGGTGGCGAGGTTTGAAATGGGTGGCTGCTAGGATAGCACAAAGCCCAACAGGGCCACAACCTATGACGACCAGTGTAGCATCTTGAATGTTCTGGGAAGGGATCAATTCTGTAACGCTCTTTACGCCATAGAATCCGGTGGGAAAGATGTCTGCCATGAGAAGGAGAGCCTGATCTGAGATAGTCCCGGGGGCCTTGACGGCAGTTCCGTCGGCCATGGGAATCCGAACGTACTCGGCTTGTCCTCCGTCAAGAGTTTCACAGCCGAACAACTGGCTCTCAACGCAACGGGCTGAGCAACCATTGTTGCAGAAGAAACAGTTGCCGCTGCAGATTCTTATGAGCACAAATACCGGACTGCGGAAAAGGGAGCTTACCAGGAAGCTGTAAAGGGAGCAACGACCTTGTCACCGATGTTGATTGTCTTGACAGCTGACCCAATCTGGACGACCGTTCCGGTGAACTCGTGGCCCATGATGAAGCCAGTATCCGAAGGCTGATGACCACGGTAGATGTGAAGTTCCCTGGGGCTCTAGTTAGCAAATGGGACATCATTTTGAGGGATGATGGCACCCTTACGATCCACACAAGCCAGCTGTATGAACCTTGATAATGATATCCCTCTCATCTCGAACTATATCGAGTTAGCTGTAGTCGAAATAGCCTTCATTCAACAATGATAAGTCTGAAACTGGGTGACTCGTCAACTTACTCTGAGGCACTGGCCTGTCCTGCACTGATATTTTATACAGACCATCGAAAACCACGGCCTTCATGGTTGATGGCAAAGACATGATGTTGGTTTACGGGGTTGTAATGGTCATTAACGATGATGTGAGATTGGCTTAGACAACTGACTACGCGGATAGTTGCCTGTGTTGGCGCAAATTGTACAGCAAACTCCTCGCGAAGGGGCTAGTTGCTTCGAAAGAAGTTCTAATTGAGTTGCTGTGGCTTCACTCAAAGATCAAATACATAGGTAGTTTTGTGAGGGATCGAGGTGGGGTTACATGTTCCGCCATCGGCGCAAGATGGCAGGATTTGTGGTATCCGTATTGTAGTGGGGTATCACGATCAACCTGCAACTACGGAGTACTCTGCACGTTATGGGTTGAGGTTTGAATGTGAAGTGTGCTTGGACTAATAAAAGTTCTCAATTTGGGGTCATAAAGGCGATGAGCACGGCGTTTATACAGTCGATCCTCTGTAGAGTCTAGAGAACTACGTAATATGGTTGGCGACCCATGGTGGCTACCCAGGTAGATATACCTTCATGGCTTGGGATGAATGCTATTGTAGCAATTCCTGCGGGCCAAATTCGGTATCTGGTGGTTATGAAACGGGACATAGAGGAAAGACCATGAACTGGAACCAATGATCTGAATACTGTAATGAGTTAGATAGTGTTAAATAGTCGGATATTGTTGTCCTCAAAGTTGAATTACATTATCTGTATAGTGTTGGCCATCAAAGTACTTCTCAAATCATCGTGTCGGCCAACTTAGTACCATGGGATAACGAGTCAGTCACAGCAAACTTCAGGCTAAGACCCTGGGCACCCTCGACTAGGCCTAGACAGTCAATTTGAGTGTGTGCCTGATTAACGAACGAAGCCAATCATTGGTCAGGTTAGAGGCTGACTGACACTTCTGCCCAATTTCGATAATGGACGGGAGGGAGCTTTAGAAGCATGTAACCGTGATGTGACAGATTCACTGCGTCATTTTAAGTTGCGAGTTTCTGTTAGATTTCTAGAACAAAACCAAGCCCCATCAATCAATTGTCTTTCTCCTTCTACATACCCTGCTACTGTACCCAAGTAAGCAAGCAAGCACACATCAGGTTCTCGCTTATTTTATCTTACTTGTTATTGCATCGAAGTAGCCAAGGGTACTTACTGGCTTGCTTGCTTGCTATCAGCTCCCGCGGCCGGCAACGCAGAAGGGGTCATGGCATGGTCATTTCAGTTCCAGGATGAGAGAGAGCCGCTTTTTGTGGGAAAATTGCGGAGGGTCCAATGACAACAAAAAACGGCCCTTTTTCTAATCTTGCGACTCGAGAGAGCCCCAGTCGAGACGCAGACAGTGCGAGATATTATCCGATACACGGTGACCGAATACCCCACAACCTGAAGGGGCACGCACTTTGAGGTTACCCACTTTTGTCCAAGTGTCCACTTCCCCTCGTCGTGCGGCTGGGGCAGTCTCCGGGGTTAGCCAATCAGGCTGTGATTTACAGAGCGGGACAGTCCCTTGGAGGGTCGTTGAGTGCGCGAGATATTTATTTGATGGACAATGTCAGACGAGGCGGCTCTTTTTGGCTCGGCACAGATCATCACGCCTAAATGCTTCCGAATGATCACGAGGTCATTTTCGAATCTGCCAGATGAGAAGATATTAACGATGAAAAGGACAACAAGACCAAACAACGAGTCGATTACCGTTTCGTTTTCGACACTCGCTATCTTGCCTGATATACCAAGTAAGTCTTTGCCCATTCGGCCTCGTGCCAATGCATCACACACATGTCGACACGGCAGTGGACGCTGAGGCTTAGACGGGTGACCCCAGTGGAGTATCAAGAGAGGGGGGAGGGAGGCCTCGGCGGACGCATCCTGAATTTTGACATCTCCTTTTGGCCATGACTTACTCAAGACTTGAGTCTGTAGCGAGCACTCCGTATGCTTGAGACAAATACGACAATATAAATACAAATCTCGAGTAGGAGGGACTCTCGCTGCAGTTCAAGGTGAGGCTCATTCTGTGGTACAAGTGGCATCCAATCCATATCATCGAGGTCCGTCCGTCACACAACCTTCATGTATGTCTGTCAAGTGTGCATAGGTAATAAAAGAGGACTCAATAAAAGATCTCGCTAAAGACACACTACTTTGGAAATGGTCCAATTACTCACAGGATTACCCATAATGGCGCTGTCGGGTGGCCTGCACTAGCACAGAGGAGCACCAAAGTCAACCAACCATTCAGCAGAGACTGCTCAGACATACGACGGACGTACCGTGTTCTGTTTCTGTCATTGAAATTTGTGCCCGCCCAAGGTCCCCAAGTCCGTCCAGTCCAGCAAGTCCAGCAAGTCCAGCAAGTGAAGGTCCAGGTCCAGTCCCCAGGTTCAGGGCTCCAGGGCCTGCCAGGCAGGCTGCAACAGCAGAGCCCCATCTCGGACCCTCCCCTGTCCTCAGCCGACCTACCACATGTTACAGATAACCAAGGGCCGAATATTTACCACCTTTTACCCCATCCCGCATCTTCCCCATGCCATTGCCAATGCCATGCTCCTGCTGGCCCTAGAGTTTGAACCCTTCTAACCTTCCCGGGACCCCAGCCCCGGCGAGTCCTCTCGTCACCCAGACCCTTCCCAATGAAAGTTCTCTCCCATTCTTTCCCACTCACTTCCAGTCCTTCCTTCCTAGGTACCTAATTCAAGCATCAATTCGGGCGTATCTGGCACTGTGCTGCACTGTGCTGTGCAGTACCTACTGTCCGTGCCCATCTTCCGTGTCTTGTAGCCTCCCCCGTCTCCTCTAAAATGGACTGCTCCTCAAACCCCGGAACATGGTGTCAACAAGTGGAGGCATACTCCATACTCACTAGGAAGGAGCAGGACCATGAGCAGTAGTAGCCTGGGCAAGTTAGCAACGTACTGTACATGGACAGATAGGGCTCCAGCTCCCAGGAATAAGGTAAACTTAGTAAATACATTCAATCCCCCGGGTTTTTTTTACTTTGCTCCGCACTCTTCCTTCTGAAATAACTCGGTACATCGAGTTTGCTCATACGTATCTGGTTCCCGCTATTCACCTCTCAGCTATTACCTTAATCTTATACATTCGGCACGGCACAGTACCTCGCCTCATCTGGCTGCTGTGCTGTACAGGGCATACACATACCTGACATATCGACGCCTCAGGTCTGACCTCGAGGTTAATCTTGCCAATCAAAGAGTCCCTTTCCAGTATCATCTCACTCGGTCTTACTACTGGTCACATCCACTGGGTCAAACGAATATCTAGCGATTCAACTCCGCTTCTCTTTCTGTGTGTGTCGCGCAAGCGCTCATTTGGACGACTATCATATCGACAAAGGCTGCACTACATCCCCCAAATAACGCGCATTACCACGGCTAGATCACAATCATATTTAGCCACGCTCTTTTCGCATTCATCCTGGCACTTCAAGTTCACCGCATTTACGCCGCAGATCCAACCTAACTTGCGCTTACAGCCATACTCGCGACTCACATCCGACCTCAACCTGCCTGGACGACTTACCGACGCCAAGAACTTTACTGTTCTCATTTTGACGCTGCCTTGGTGGCATTTATTGCTCATGCTGAGCGACCAACGTTAGTATACGAATATTCGCTGGCAAGTCGTCTGCATAGAGCTGTGCCCGCACATCTGCTTCCAATTCCACGATATCATCATTCGACCGCTTCTTCTTTTCGCATCCTCCGACTCACCAAGCTTTCTTTGGGTGTGCAGTTTCCATTCAAGTCTACCACGGCCATTCACCAGGCGCAAGATCCCGCCGACTGATCAAGGGCTCCCGAACGCTTTAAAAACCCCCACGAGGGGCCATGGCGAGTTGAGCAACCACCGTCAACGCGACAAAGATGACCACAGCTACGCACCACCAGCACCAACCACCACAACCCCATCTCGGCTTCGTCGTCGATACATACGACCCGGATGACGTGGTTCCTCGAGGAAGCCCTCTCATGACCCCGCTTCGTCCAAAGCTCGAGCCGTCTCCAAGTCCTCCCCCAGATATTCCTGCAGCTCAAGTCAGTCTGAGTCCCACCTCTATCGACGGTCGCGGCAAGTCTAATCGCCACAAGGTTCGTCCCACTTCTGGGGATGCTGTCCTAGTCGCATATCTCGACAATGGACGCGATCCCGATATAGCACGAGAAGCTGCTCGCGAGAGTCTTCCAGGCGATGAAGACTCACCGGATGAAGAGCCACGGCGAGGACAGGCCGTCGACGGCAATCTCATGAGCGGGCCTCTGCTCCAGCACCTGGCCGCTGACGCTCTGCAGGCTGCTTCTATGGCGACAGCACCGCCGTCTCTCGCCGCCTCGGTCCCAAAAACGATCCCCGATATATCTATACCGACTGGGCAGCTTTCTATCCACGACGAGCCCCCGATCAACGGTTTGTCTGCACCGCGATATATTCCCGGTAATAGAGTCACATCGCCACTGATCTCTTCCTCTAATGGACCCTTGCCGCCGCTTCATGGAGTTCGTGCACCAGCAGGCGAGTCCAAGGAGACTCTTCCATCACAGTCTCTCCCGTCTCTTCGTTCAACTTTTGGTGAGCTCCGAGACTTACACCCAGAACGTCCATCCGAGCAGGATCTTGGCCGTGTCCCTCCAGGTCTATCCTCCACTTTCCCTACTTCTCCATCTGCAAACTTAGGGCACAGGTTTAGTTTGAATACCAATCTCCCGTCGTCGCCCCGTTCACCACCAGATGGATACCGAACACTCTCGCCTCACTCTGCGCCAAGTGCGAGCATGCATTATTATCCAACAAATGGCAATCACCCTCGCGCTCCGACCGAATACAGTAGTAGCAATGCTGGCGAGACTCCGAACACCGATCACTCTGCTTCCACCCCTGCCACATCAACCTCAATTACTGATCGGATGAGTATTGATGGGATCACACATCCGCAACCTCTTTCCGGCTCATATACGTGCACAGTTCCTGGATGCAATGCGGCGCCTTTCCAGACTCAGTATCTCCTCAACTCTCACATGAATGTACACTCATCTATACGGCCACACTATTGTCCAGTCAAAGGTTGTCCAAGAAGTGAAGGGGGCAAGGGCTTTAAAAGAAAGAATGAAATGATAAGACATGGCTTGGTTCATGACTCCCCAGGCTACGTCTGCCCCTTTTGCCCTGATAGGGAACACAAATATCCACGCCCTGATAATCTTCAGCGGTATGTCAATTAGCTAGACCATATCGGTGCTGCAGCTAGATATCCCCCCCAAACTGGAGCAACGATGCTGACTGCTCCTAGACACGTCCGTGTTCATCATATAGACAAAGACAAGGACGACCCGCAACTGAGAGATGTACTTGCTCAGCGACCAGATGGACCTAACCGTGGTCGAAGAAGACGCGGCCCACCGGCGTAAACGACTGTTGTAGGTTGGCATATGAACCTGGCTGCTGAGAGGGGATACTGAACGAGCACGATTAACGATTTACGCCAACCGAAATGTGATGGGAAGCGCTCTTTGCTTTGGCGTTATATGTATGAGTACCTGGCGATTTGACGGTCGGGCGACTAAAGGCTTCTCGCATGTTGCCCCAAGGTCATTGATTAAGCGGAGTGAGGATTGGAGGCACAGACAAGGCGTTCAGGATCTCAAATACCCAGTTGGGTCAGATTTCATTCAACATATTATTTTCTTGGAGTATAGCACTTGTGCCAGTATGGCGTTGGCTAGCGAGCGTACACCTTGTTCGATTCTTCCTTCATATTCAGCATGATGCTGTGTTGAACATATATTTTTCATTTCTCTCAGTCGATACATGTATCCATCCTCTCGTGCTTCGCATTTGGAGGTATTTGTTATGCGATATATGGACCCTACACACGCGTGCTCAAATTCACTGACTGGCACAGTGACTTTGGCTAGACGAGCGCCCACGGCCCTACATTAACAGGTCCGTCACTGTGAATCTCTATCTCAATACACTCTCCTACTTGAGGTGCGCCCATACTCTCAATCACTAGCCACATGCCCTCCCGCTGTATCCTTGCTGGCTCCATATCAAGCTCAGGGGTTCGCACGATTGTTTTCAGTTCTTCGTATTCGCCGTCGCCTGAAGTTGCGATCGTGATTCGCTCAGGATCCCATCCGTGAGTCACGGAAACTCGTATCATCAGAGTTGATGATGGCCGGTTACTAGGATCGAAGCCCGGGCTCGTGACGCCGCGTGCCGTGACACTCATTCGAGTTAACCAAGACGCCGATAATTGTGCACGCCTGACTTCTTCACCGTCTGAGAGCTGGAAAGGACTCAGTGTCTTGCGGAGTCTCCCAGCAGCATCGGCGGGTACGGGTTGTACTTCTACGTTCGCCATGGATGAAATGCGGAGGACAAAGTCTGCCAATTGGCCTTGATCGAAAGTTGAACAAACCACAGTATACACTCCAGCATCAATTTGTGGAATGTTGACCACAGCACAGCCTCGACGATATTCCCCAGATGAGCCCGCAAGATCCCGAGCCTTGAGTGTCTGCACCCGCTTGCCCTGGGACCAGACTAAATCGATATGCACATGGACATCTTGCATATCTGTTGACAATAGGACAGATAACGGCCCTGCTTGAGCAAGTGATAGCTTGTACTGGGGGTTTGTAGCGTAGGTCGTGCAAGCTGCACTGCCTCCTGCAGTCCTCCTGGTCCACGAGCCAGCGATCTCCCTTGTGCAAGCCATTGCGTCTTCAGCTTCTTTGACTGCAAGCTGATCTTGGGAAAGGAATGAGAGAGTGAGAGTATAGTCTGGTAGCGGGAACTCGTGCTGGTCGACAACGATGGTATATCGTCTCCCTGGGCTCGTGTCGAAACGAGCGAGAGTCTGCGGAGAGTCGACATAAGGTCCACGATAGACATCACCATCGCTTACTTGTACCCTGTGGCCGTCGTTTTCGAAGACGAGAATGCTCATGTAACCAAGTTGTCCAGAGACAGCTGCCATTGAGTCGGTCCTGTTCCGAGCAATTTCCAACTCTTCATCCACAAAATGTCTACTCACGACAATCCACACTGGCCCGCCAGCTGGCGACTGGAGTGAGTACTGTGGGTTGCGCACCAAAGACGAAGACAGCTCCGGGGGAGGCATGTGCCAGGTAAAGTGATGATCTTGACGATGGGGAAATAGAGCAGGGTTCCAGTTCAGGTACATGGACTCGAAATGTTGAAGGACATCTTCCAGGGTCATCCAGAAAGAGCCAGCGACTGAAGGGGGAGATTTGTGTTGAGGCCTGGTGGCATATGGGGTTGGCGATTCGGCATCAAATAGCTGAGGAATGCCTCCTTTCCAAACCGGTCCGTCACACCACGGATTTTTGACCAAAAGCCTCCGGCTGTCGCCGATCTTTTCAAGATCCATGATGGCATAGTCGTGCTCTCCAATAAGGCCCAGGATATCCTCTTCTTCGGCAGAGATTCGACCAGTACCCAAGGTGACCACCACGTTCTCAGAGTCGTGTGCATTCTTGATTCGTCTCCAGAGCTTATCAACTTCTAGATCTTCTCTATAAGAGCAATTGAGAGGTGAGTCCACGTTGTGAAGCAAGGTTATGGAGGCAGTGTATGTGAAAATGGATAACAAAATGTGCTCACCTTTGAAGAAAGATCTGTTCCGGGATCCATCCAGTAAGAACCCACAAGTCTGTGCCTGAGTTACTCCCCGGAAAGTCATAGCCTCCTCTAACTTTCAGATATGCCTTTTCCAGGAGTGCAGGCCAAATCAGTTGGGGGTTGACTCGATCAACAACGTAGAGAGTTCGGTCACTTATGGAAGAAGGAAGCCGTTCATCGATCACAACCCGACGGAAGCACCCATTGAAGTATAGTTTCAAGACATATTTGCCAGAAGCAGACACTTTGGGTATTTCCCTTGCTCTGTCAAATGGATGCAAGATGGACGAGAGAATCTGTTGTAGACTATCAGTGGACACTCATTAGCAGTTCATCTCAACGCGCCTTACCGACTTTCGACCAGTCAAGATCTTCATAGCGGCACATAAACTGGCGACCACAGAACAATCCGTGGTCACATCTTGAACCAGGTCACAGCCGCTACTTGAGTTCATGAAAATGTCGTCGTCTGCTTCGACATGGTTGTGTAGGTCCCTTGGACGCTTCCATCCACCAAATGTAGCGGTCTGCCTCGGTGACAGTGTGAAGGTTGCATTATCGCTATATCAAACTCAGCCGAAAGCTACAACAGACCGGATCAGGCAGGGTTTCCGTTTACGTGAAAGGCTCATCGCCAGGGAGAAGCTGGAATTCTTCGTCCGAGGGTTCTCTTGT
Source organism: Fusarium lyarnte (nom. inval.) (assembly GCA_014898885.1). Taxonomy (NCBI): domain Eukaryota; kingdom Fungi; phylum Ascomycota; class Sordariomycetes; order Hypocreales; family Nectriaceae; genus Fusarium; species Fusarium lyarnte (nom. inval.). The sequence continues at coordinate 48,256 of JAAVUB010000676.1, forward strand.
CCATGGGGGGAAGATATTAGAGTGAAGTTTTGAGGTTCGTAACAAGACGCTGGGCGTTTGGGTGAGCTCAGTCTTGAGCTTCTCAGCCTGAGCGATGAGTTGTTGACATTTCAACCGCAAACGAGTGGCATCCTTTTTGGTCGAAGCCTCTCCAGCAGCTCGCATGTACAGCTCTGCAGCCCGAACAGCATAATCGAGGGCCGCCTGGCCACTCGATGTTCGGATGAGAGACTCAGTGGCCTGTGATATGGATATAGGGTTAGTTGGCAGGTGAAGCTATAACGAGCGATGATGTAATCCGCATCGAGGATCGCCGATAATGATGGCAGTGGTGGGACATGAGGTACTGACCTGAGCTCTCTTCTCCATTTCTATTTTACTGAAACATGGCCTCAATCATTGCCAGGCTTGACTGATTGACGTTGCAAATGCATGAATGACTCGAGATAACGCTCACATAGCGTAGAACCCCGCGGTGGGGGCTGTTGCTTGCTGCGCCCAATTCGTTCTCCACTCAAAAGAGCTCTGTATCGACAGTTGAGATCCAATATCAGAGGTGTCACTGTGGTAGGAAATGTTTGGAAAACTGATAAAGAGAACGAGATAAGCCGGGTATTTATTCAATGTCTACAGACTTTCTTTGTTTATATGCCATCTGGTCCAAGGTTCTGTTCTCTCATCTCATGATTTGTACTTTTCAAACCGGCCATTTAATCCACGATGCTATAGGGTACCTCTGTTGCGAATTGTGAGCAAGTCTTGTGCAACAGACCGTTGTCTTTGATTTGACGTCGACGCTTTAAATTAAAGTTATAGATCACCTCACTTCATTGCATCTTTTCTCCATAATAACGTCATTACCTTGACCGTCCATGATAGGGAGGCACAAGCCTGAGTCCCCAGGAATCCCAGGGAGGAGGCTCACTAACCGAGGTTCCATCCCGCGGGTCGAATCACAGGTGGGGGCCCACCAAATCTGCCGAGACCGGTAGACTCGAACCTCGGCCCCGAACCGGTAGCGGACCGTTTAATCTTTGTCTAAGGTAGGTACCTAGATAATCATGGACCGACCCAGGAAGTACAACATCGCGATAGAATAGACATTTAGAGTGAGCTGTGTCTCTTCCTTTTCCCCATCCTGCACCCGAACAAGATATCCTATCTGTTCACAGCTCGTCCAAAATGGCTGCGCAATCAAAGCCTGAGATCTCCCCCTGGGGCCGCGCTGTCGCTGGAGCTACGGGTGCTGTTCTTGCGAACGCGCTGGTCTACCCCCTTGATATGTAAGTTGGACATTTAGACATGGCGATTGTCTCGTACCATACATAAAAACTAACTCTCCAATAGTGTCAAGACTCGTCTTCAAGTTCAAGTCAAGCCCGATCCTTCAAAAAGCCCTTCCTCGTCCGACGAACCACACTACACCTCGACATGGGATGCCATCTCGCGTATTGTCGCCGACGATGGAATCAAGGGCCTCTATGCTGGCATGAATGGCTCTCTGATTGGTGTCGCCTCAACCAACTTTGCCTACTTCTACTGGTACACCATTGTCAGGACCCTATATCTCAAGTCTCGCAAGACGGAAGTGCACCCGTCTACCGTGGTCGAACTCGCTTTGGGTGCTGTCGCTGGAGCCATTGCCCAGGTCTTTACCATTCCTGTTGCTGTTGTTACCACGCGCCAGCAGACGGCAAGCAAAAGCGACCGCAAAGGTCTCATAGACACCGCCCGTGAGGTCATCGATGGCCCAGATGGTGTATCAGGCCTCTGGCGCGGTCTGAAGGCCAGTCTCGTCCTTGTTGTCAACCCTGCCATCACTTATGGCGCATACGAGCGACTAAAGGACGTCCTCTACCCTGGCAAGACCAACCTGAGACCAGCGGAAGCATTCTGTAAGTTTCCAACGAGAACGTTCTATCTGTACATGTGCATGTGCTAACTGTTGTTGGTAGTACTGGGTGCCATGTCTAAGGCGCTCGCGACCATCGCTACTCAGCCACTTATCGTGGCAAAAGTTGGTCTCCAGTCCAAGCCTCCACCGGCCCGAAATGGCAAGCCCTTCACCAGTTTTGTTGAGGTGATGAAGTTTATCATTGAGCACGAAGGTGTACTGGGTCTTTTCAAGGGAATTGGACCACAGATCTTGAAGGGGCTCATCGTCCAAGGCATCCTTATGACCACAAAGGAGAGGTACGATCCACTCCCTGACACCCAATTACTCGTAGCGACTGACTTTGTTATGCAGGGTTGAGCTCATGTTCGTCCTTTTGATCCGATACATCAAGTCTATCCGCCTCCAGAAACTCGGCAAGACAGCTGAGAAGACAGCAGCCGCAGCCGCCGCACACAGCGTTGCGGCAAAACCCGTCACAACAGCATAGGCAGTAAACTGTTGATCCTTAGAAACAGCATCGGTGTTTGGGATATTGAAATTCTGCAGTTTGGGAATAGAAACGGATTGGTGTTTTATGTTTGGACGTTTTGCGATAGTAATAAGCGCGCACTATTCCTCCTGATGATGGGAGAACCTTCAACCTGCGTTATAACCAGTTATAGCATATAGCAATGCAGACCCTTAAACATGAAACCCAAAGAGTTGAATACTGGTGACCAGTTGGTGAACACCATGACTGATGTTCCCCTTGGCTTTCCTGGCACCTTCTAGTGTCGACTCGGAGCAGAGACATGAGACAGCCAGCAGGATAAAAGGAGTTTTCCTGCATGTCAATAGCAGAGGATCATCTGCAAGTGTATCATGTCAATGATTTCTTCTCAACCAACGCAAACCGCCATAAATGGCCTCAACATCCATTTTGAAGTTGTTGTACGTACAACTGTATACTACCTAACACCAGCTTAGCCCGGTGGAGCTCAGCACGTGCAAGCCCTCTGTCAGCAAGAATGCCCCACACCGATTCCCTCTAGGGTTGTAATCGCACACAATTCCAGCTTTCTCCTCGCAACTTCGTGATCCGTCTCCGTCGACACAGGGAATCAATCAGCAGCAATGGCGAGTACGTGCAACCTCAGAGAGCGCTTCAAGGGAGATTCACAAGTCACTGACATTGTCGCAGAGTCAAAGAACAGCTCCCAGCACAACCAGTCGCGCAAGGCGCACAGGAACGGGTAATTATTTCGAATTCCCCAACATTGTCGACTATCGCTGACTCCTGCGCAGTATCAAGAAGCCCAAGACTTCTCGTTACCCCTCTCTCAAGGGTACCGACCCCAAGTTCCGACGAAACCACCGACATGCTCTTCACGGCAACATGAAGGCCCTGGTACGAAACGCACCCACCGAATGAAGCGACATTTGTCCGCGCACGAAAACACATGGCTAACAAAATCTACAGAAGGAGGCTAAGGAGGGCAAGCGTGAGACTGTCTAAGATATCGGCAAAGGAAAACGGAGGCGTCAATTTGGAGCATTCGCATTGCTCGGTTACGGCACACAAACGATAGAACTCACGCAAAATGAAACGATGGAAATACACACCATGCGGTCAGCCCGACGAGAAGTTGGTGGATGTCGACAGGCCCCGTCCCGGCGTTCAACGTTTTGATGACCCCGAGTAAAGCATGTTGCTTGGTTTCAATTCCAGGGACATGAGGCAGTAGACGGAAAAACTTGTACCTGAACTCCATACTACAAGGTTCAATATGCAGTGAATTTGTCCGTGACATGCTGTCCAGACCCTAATCTGTTCCATGTAATTAGTTGAATCGCTGACCTACCTATTCTTGTGACTCGCCAGTAGTGGTCATGTACCCTGACTTTTGAGCTGCAGTATGCCCCCCTGTTTCAAATGCTTTGTCGCTGGACCTGTCATTCGATCATTGCTAGAGAGAGTGTTGCTATCCATGTCTCAGCCTTGTGGTAGATGTATAGTACCCATCTCGTACCTTCTCATTGCCTCAATTGCCCCCCATGTGCCGGTGATCAGTATAGGTACCTATACATCGTCGATAGTTCTTGCAAAAGGGGATTGGCTCCTAATTGAGGTGCCTCCAGCTTGACTTGACCTTTCCTGGAGACCCTACCTCCGTTTCAATCATGACTACCTTAGTAGGTAGGCAGGGTACCTCACTGATAACCAAAACGGTTTGCCACTTTGAAACTAGAATAGCGCCTGAGGCAACAATGTTTATTGGCAAGGACTAATGGCCTTTTCTGCTACCGATAGGCCCGTGAGCCCTTGGCGGGCGGGCGGGCACGTAGTCCCCAATTAGGTAAGCCCAGGGGCTGAGGCCTTCGCAGTAGGCTAGGTACTAAGTTATCGGAACACGAAGGCATTCTCTTCTGCTTCCGCTCATCCCTCTGTCCTTGACGAGCCAACGTTTAGAGGACGCCGGTCCTTTGCTTCATACGTCGGCGGGATTTAATCAGGATTTCTGTGGCCTGCCTGGAAGCAGACTTCGTCCCTTCTTTGACTACCTGTACCTACTTAGGTGTCGTTTATACTTGGTATGACACCTCCCCTCTCTCCACTGCTTCTGCTTTCTCCTTCTCCTTCTTCCAAGACTGTCGTACCAGCTTGGCAGTCTTTTCAACGAAGGGGCTACCTACTGATATTGTTACTCGCAGCATTGTTCGTCGTTTGGCAGATAATGTTCTAAATTTCCTGCCTTGCTTCAAGTCTAAGCTCCTTTGAGGTCAGCCGGTCACTGCAGGAGTCGAGAGACGATTCTTGTAACATCTTTGCTTGCCACCGTCACATTCTGCGCTCGTCGCTATTTACTACTGCCAATAACCCTTTCGAAACCACCGACCTTCGATAATGCTCAACATGTCTGGAAACCACGTCATCGGAAACAGAAACAGCACGCCCGAGGCTAATAGCACCTCGACCTTGCGGCCACCGTCTTCTCGAACCGTTGGTTCTGGTCATTCACTTCGCGCCTCGGCCGACATGGCGTCCCTAACTGGCCCTTCTCCCTCCAGCCGCATTCGACCATCCTCCGATTTCTATGGACAGGCTCAGCAGAACCTTGGCCCCAACAACGCCGAATCAGACTCTCAAGACAAAATTGCCCAGCAGTGGATTGCCGACATTGATCAGTACGAAACGACGCTGGAAGAGATGGCTGCTGCTACTCTGGATCAGGACTTCAAGGACGAGCTCAGTGCCATCGAGCAATGGTTCCGTGTCTTGAGTGAGGCTGAACGCACCGCCGCTTTATATGCCCTCTTGCAGCAGACAACCCAGGTTCAGATTCGCTTTTTCATCCAGGTGCTCCAGCAAATGGGAAAGAATCATCCCATGTCAGGGGTTCTGTCCCCAGCCAGCTTTGACAAAGGTATGTTCGTTGGCAATGTAAGCTTTGATTCACCTCTAACGTACCATTCTCCCAGACCCTATGTCGAACCGTCTCAGTGATGCAATGAACAAGCTCAATGTCGACTCTGCCCGTAATTCCATGGCCCGTAACTCGGTTATCGCCCCATCCAACAAGCGACATTCAGGACTCGACCCCTCTACCATCAGCGCCATGTTTCCCGATGCTGCGGCAGCCATTGCCACAGAGAAGGCCAAGTTCACTCAGCAGACTGGGAACCCGCCCTCCTCGAACCGCAACAGTGCCGCTTTGGACCATCGTTCGTCCATGGTTGCTCCGTCTATCAGTGCGCCTCAGGATAGCCGTGATGCTGGTCCTGCTAGTTCTTCGCCTTGGAATAGTGGCGGGAACGCAGACTCTGGCAAGGCACCCTCTGCTCAGGCCCCTATGGGACAGTTTGTGCAGCCGACACCATCTGGTGGACTTCGTTCTCCGCGTCCGCAATTGTCAAGCAACAATACGATCCAGCAAACAACTCTTACTGCCCCGGATAAGAACCCCGGGGACTTGCCTTTGCTTTCACCGTACAATGCTGGCAGCGGCAATTGGGCCTCAATGGTCAACACCCCTATGACCGGTACCTTCAATACAGCCAACACTGGAGGTAACCAGGCTGATATGGTTGCCAACGCCACCGCCATGAAACTCGCAGCTTTGTCTACAGTCAACAACCGATTCGCGTTGGACGACGTACGCAAGTACCGCCGAACTAGGTCCAATGACGGCACGCCAGGACAGAATCCTGTCTCCGCTGGTCCACAGCCTGGAATCAACCTCCCAAACACGAATGTTGTCATGATCAATGAGCATGGTCAAGTCCTTAGTAGAGAACAGCTAATGGCTCTTCAGGCGCAGCAAACCCTTGGTTTGGGTGGCCAGCGCTCTCGTCCCAGCTCTCCTGGAATTGCCATGCAACCTGGAGTGCCTCATATGGCACCGTTCACTTCACCGCAGAACAATGGATTCCTTAGTGCGTACGATGTGTCATCGCCATTGATTACTGGCGGTATGCAACCGGTCAACTTGGGAGGCATTGGGATGCCTGGTCACGAGGGGTACTTATCTGATCATTCGGACATGGTTCGTGGACGATCTCCTCGTGGGAGACGAGGCAGCTCCAAGCCTCCTGAGGACCCGACCGACCCAACTCTTTTGCAGGATATCCCCAGCTGGCTCCGCAGTCTTCGTCTTCACAAGTACACCGATAATCTCAAGGATATGAAGTGGACAGACCTTATCGAGTTGGACGACAAGGCCCTGGAAGAGCGTGGCGTTAACGCCCTCGGTGCACGCCGAAAGATGCTCAAGGTTTTTGAACAGGTCAAGGGTAAGTGCTTTCAAGCCAGAGCTGTTTGAGACCATGTACTAATGATGTCGCAGAAGCCAAGGCCGATGGAAAACTGGGCTAGAATCACCACGACCGGGCATGCCCATATATAGACCTGCGAAAATGGACGTTATGTGGTTCAACTTTGCATACATTGTGTTGGACATGGGTTACAGTCCTGTTGCAATTCTGTTGCAGACTCGATTTAGTATTTTACACCAAGATGAAAGGTAGCTGAGGACCAAAATTAATAGTTCGAGTGCGAAAACTCATGAGTTTCCATGGGATCATGTTGATAGTAACGTTTTGCCTTATTTTGCATATCCAAGGTTTATTCACCCCATCCTTGTTCAGATGACTTCGTGATAATGATTTGTGATTTATGACTCTTTTGGTCGGTAGCCACCTTGCAATTCTGCCATATTTTTGGCCGACAGGCCTCAACATGTGGTCTCATCTTGTAGTTATACGCTTCATTTGTGGGATTTGTATGTAGAGACTGGCATGTGTAGAAGGAGGCTCATTCAACAAATGAACCAAAGTGTCTTCATTGAATGACAGTTACTAATTCATCATTCTCAAATCGATTGATACATCACGTCTGGGTAGGCAGGCAGACAAAATAAGGATGCACAGATTATCATCCACGTACTGACTCTAGCATCTGTCGTCCCCTAAAATTGGTTCTATTCACGGGTTTCTGTCACGTGCAGACAGCCGAGCCACACTTGGGAGTCGCGCCACAGCCATTCCATCTTCTTTTCAACGCCCCGACCTCTTCTAAGTTACTGACTGGCACCAGACACACTTTCTTTGTCCTACCAGATAATGTCCACATCGTAATAATTTAACACGAATCGAGAAACAATCACGATGGAAATGTCGGTATCACTTCCCGTTGGTGACATAAATATGCTGATTAAAAGCAGGCAACAAGACAACGCCTCAGATGCAGACTCTGACTTGGAGGAGCTGGAGGGAGATATCGCAAAGTTAGACGAGACTGTTCGAACCTTTTTGGCAGACCAACGAGGTGAGAATGATGCCTCGCCTGCGGCCCGTGGCCTCCCGCGAGGAAAAGGAGCACGAGGTCCACGGAAAGCAGCAAAACCTCGAGGAGACATCACAGCACGACTATCCAAAGTAAATCAAGCTTTCCTGAGCGGCGACTATTCCTTAGCTCTGGATCTTGTTTTTGAGGTCATCAGAATAAATGCTGAAACGCACCAAGCATGGACGACTCTATCATCGATTTTCCGTGAGCAAGGTGATATGGGCAAATCATTATCAGCAATGGTCTATGCTGCTCATCTCCGCCCAAAGGATGTGAACGGCTGGCTCCAGTGCGCATCATTCGCACTTGAGAATGTTGCAGATGACGAAGCCGGAAATCTCAACACCGCAAGACTTTGCTATTCTGCGGCGTTGCGGGCCGATCACACGAATATCGATGCCCGTCTGGGTAAAGGTCTAGTTTGTCATAGACAGGGCCATCTTGCAGCTGCCATCTCCGACTACAAAGTTGTTCTAGAGCACCGACCCTACGACCTTGAAATCGTCAGAAAACTTGCTGAGGCTTGTCTTGACAACAAACAAGCCGAGGCCGCTGTTCCGAGCGCAATCGTAGCCTATAAACGGTTCTTTGATCACGAAAGGACGAAGCCGCAGATGGAGATTATGGAAGCTCCATGGCATGATATTGGAATTTACGTGGAACTTTTTGCATCGACAGGACGTTATCAGGAAGCTATACAAGAATCCAAGTCACTATCTCGATGGCTATTGGGTCGAGAGGCAGAAGACTACTGGGATCAATGGACTTCTGACGATCGCGAATGGGACATGGACGACGAACGACGGGCTGCTGTCCCGAATTTCACTGCAGGTGTCTGGAGTCGTGACACCTATGGCCAGTCTTTTCCTTGGGACCTGCGAGCTCGATTGGCAACATATAGGTTTCGGCTGGGTGACGAGGACGAGGCAATGGTAAGGTCTAGGTTAATTGTGACGATTAAGGCTAACGTTTTGTAACAGAGACATCTGCTGTGGTTTGAGCCGGAATCGAGTCTCACGAGAGAATTCGCTGGCGATTTCCCCTTTCTAACGTTCGACTTGGCTGAAGAGTTGGCCCATCGTGGCCATACACCATTGGCAATTTCATACTACCAGATACTCCGCGATTTACCTGGTGATGCTGATGCAACCATTCTTTTACAACTGGGACGATGCTATTCGGCAGTCGGAGAGACGGCTACAGCCGAGGAGTATTTTCTGGCTGCTATTGACGCTGATGAAGACAACATTGACGCCCGTATCGAACTGGCTAACATGTACGAAAAGGCTAGAGAAGAGGAAGAAGCTCTCATCCTAGCAGCCGAGGCAATGGCTCTCCGACAAGCTCGAGATCAACACCTAGAAGGCCATCAAGACTCTCTCACAGACCTTGAGCAGCCAAGTCGTCGGGCTCCGCGACGAGCCCAGGCGGTCCCTCGAAGAATAGATGCATTTGGGAAGCGGCTTATTCCACGAAGATATCGACCAAAACGACTAGCCGGTGCTGATAAACGCCGACAAGAGGAACAAGCTCGTGCCATGAAGCTGACTGAGCAGTACGAGATTGTGCAAGAATTGCGTAAAAAGATCAAAGATGGGCAACATAGCCTGGTTCCAACTTGGATGCGGTCGTCGAAGGAGCTTGTGGATGAGTTTCGATCGATCAAGAAATTCTACACCTGGGATAAGTATTTACACTTCCTGGGGCCGAAGAACCATTTGCAACAGCAGGAAGCCGATAAACCGCAAACTGAGCTTTCACAGATGTACGAGAGACTTGCCAGGAGTGAGTTGCACTCGTTCGATATGTCGTATGTTTTATATGCTAACATGAATTTCAAAAGCCCTTGCTCCACAGCCGGGAAGCGAAGGCCGAGATGATGGGACCTCAGAACCCGATGCTCACCAAGGAATTTCCTTCAACAACTGGCTTGACTTGTTTTTGGATTACGCTATTGGCCTGGCTATTGCTCACCGACGCGATGAAGCATATCAGGTGTGCGAAGCTGCCCGAGATTCAACTGCTTTTCAAGCCCCAGAGCATGGCTTTATGATTCATGTGGCATGGAGTGGTGAGTACTTAGTCATCAGATTGCTAATTTGAGTTACTGATTGAGCCAGTCTGCGCCATTTATACGAGCGATGAGGAGAAGTGTATCGCGACAGCTCGTCAATTAATGAGAGACGGTGCCACGTCCGATTCATATCGAATGTTCGCCTTACTATCCAACCTGTGCCAATCTCCTGTATCCTGGTACACGTCAGGGCCTGCACAGAAGTACATTCTTCGACAGATCAAGGCTATGGACGAGGCTTATACCGGCGATGAGACCAATTCCGAAAGGGGAGGGAACGGGGAGCCAGTTCTTGATGCCTGTGTCCTTATGCTATATGGCCACATTCTCTTTACGTCGACAAGCTACACATACGCATTAGGTAGGAGAACCATTCCTTTCGTCATTGTCAAGTTGCTTACTCATAGATGCAGGCTACTTTTTACGATCACTGGCCCTGGACCCTGAGAATCCCATGGTCAATCTGAGCCTCGGACTGGCATATATTCACTACGGCCTCAAGCGACAATCAACCAACCGGCAATACCTGCTACTGCAAGGTCAGACCTACTTGGCGCGATATGTTGAGCTGGGACAGCCAGGAACCACTGAGAGAGGGACTTGGACCAAGGCCGAGGCATACTACAATATTGGTCGCCTCTACCAGCTCTTGGGCGTCAATTATCTGGCCCATGACTATTACTCAAGAGCAAAGAAGGCCTGTCGTGGATCTCATGGGCATGGCGAGGCAAAAGGTCTTGAAGTTATGGTCTTAAGCAATGAGTTAATA